>VYZT01042087.1:29185-54539 GCA_013400735.1 Pomatostomus ruficeps | reverse complement strand
GGGCGGGTCCCGGGCCCCGCCTCTACCCCCCTGGCCGCGCCGGGTCGAGTCACGCTTACCGTGGGCCATCTCGGCGCAGTAGATGGCGTCGAAGCTGCTGGCTCTCGCCGACCAGACGGGGCTGCCACAGTCGGCCTGCAAGACAGCGAGGGGCGAGTGCCGGCCCCGCCGCCCCCGCCCAGGGGACGCTCCCCGCGAAGGGAAAGAGCCAAAAAGGCCAGCGGGAGGGAGCGAGGCAGCCGCCCTCAGCCAGGCTGCTGGCGCTGGGCAGCGCCTTTCTCGTCTCCCCCAACCCCCAGCTCTACCCCTCCCTCTAAGGCCGCGCTAAGGGGGCAGGAGAAGGGACGCCGGGACCCGTTGCCGCCCCCCCCCCCGCATCCCCGGATAGCCCACGTGCGTGTTTAGTGGAAAAGCTGGGAAGGGGCCTGTTCTAAGGCACACCGCCCGCCTTTTCCTGATGTCCGGATGCGTTCGGCCCGTCCCACACCCATGGAACTGATCCACCGGCTCTGGGCCGAGAGGGACCTTCCCGTGGACGTTCCTGGGGTCCCCACAGCCCTATCGCTCCTGCCTCTCTCTTACCATCCCATCGGAGCAGCTGGAAGTGGGGCTGGTCGGTTCGGAGCAGCTCTGTCCTGGCAGGTGATAGTAGTTTTCTACCTGTTCCCTCAAGAGCTCCTGGAGGCTCTCGATGTATCTGATGGCGTTTCTCAAGATCTCTACTTTGGGGAGTCTTTGGTTGGGGTTGGCAGTGGTGCATCTCTTCAGGGTCTCAAAAGCCTGGTTGACTTTCTTCAGCCTCCTCCTCTCCCTCATGGTGGCTGCCTTCCGCCGGTCCATTGTGGTGGATTTTCTTTTGCAGGCTTTGCAAGCCCACATGAGGCAGTGACCAGCCTGGTGGTGACCAGTGGGAGCTCGGACATGCTCCTCTTCCTCGGAGCAGGCGGGCTCGGGGGGCTCGTGGGCGCTGAAGGGAGGCAGATCCCTGGGCTCAAAATCCTCGGGGAACTCGCCCTCCGGGGAAGAGAGGCAGGAGCTGTCATAGAAGAGCTCGGACGGGGAGAACTTGCAGCTGTCCATCACCTCCATCCCTGCTGCGGAGGCGTTAGTGCGGGACGGCGGCCACCGGCTCTCGGCGAGGCGCTCCGCAGCGCGCTGGGGCAATTTCCTCAGTAATTAGCGACTCGAGACCAAGTGTCCTTCGGCTGATGCGGGGGGCCCTTATATATACATGGAAAGGGAGGCTGGTCCGCAGCGGCCAATCTTTATTAGCATATCCCACCACAGCCCCTGCCGGGAGCTGTCTGGGCAAGCCCCCTCCAGTCCCCAGGAGACAATTTGCTCCGCACCGCTCCTTGGGAGAGCCGAGAGATAGGCACTTTTCTAATGAACGACCTCCCAAGAACTGGTTGCGACATCTCCGAATTTTCAACCAAGTCTGGGAATTTGCAGTTTTCGTATGGAAAGAGAAAGAGGGGCAGTGGATGCACACGAACCACTGACATTTCCTACAGAGCCCTTCTTCGTCCCGATGTTCCCATCTCCCGTTTCCCATCACACGTTTCCTCAGGAGGTACACCTACAGTGTCTACTTGCATAACTTTATTTCCCACAGCCCGTGATCCAGGTCTAACCTGAAACAACGTAACCTTCTTCTTAGACCTAGGATGTGTTTATTTATCTCGAGGAGCGCTTTGTTCTGTAATTAAAGTTGCGTCACCAACTGCTCGAATTTACAAGTTGGGGGACAACAATGCACAGCTACTTGTGGCCAGGAGAGACGAGGAGGGAGGGAAACCAGATTTTAGTGTTGTCGGATCGGTTCACAAGGAAAGGTACTCACAAAATAAAAGTGTATGTGTTTGCTCCGAGACAAATCCCCTTCTCATTCTTTCTCCTACTCGTGTGACGTGGTGCTGCTAGAGACACAACAGTCAAGCAGTGCCTTGGGCTTGCTAATTTTCTGCTTTCAGGCAAACTTGTACCGTTACAGATGTGTCCCAGCTGCCAGTGCAACAAACCCCTCCTGGAAGTGTAAAATTTCTAACCCCGCAATCCCTAAGTAACTTTACACAAGTCGGGGACAAAAGCTTTGCAGAGCCCCAGCCGCAGCAGTAGCCGAGTAGAGCGGTGCAAGGGTCATTAGAGTGGTAATGAAGCCATTTAACAGGCATTTGCTAAAGCGCAGGAATCCTTTCGTTTCATCCAGGTGGCTTTTGTAGCTGAGGAAAATATTATGAGAAGGCAAAGGAAACCTTCCCTACCTGGGAATAAAATTATGTGACCTAAGCTAACTCAAACGGAGAGCAAATGACCCAGCAGCGGTTCAAACGCTATGGAACCGGTTTGTGTGCCCAGGAAAAAGGCGCCTTCAGTTAGCCTCCCATCAGGAAGAGGTAACGTGGTGGCATGGCGAGCCGGTTGTCTCCAGTGAGCCGCTGATCAAGTGAGCAAGGCGGGCAGGGAGTATCTCCTGAGAGAGATGCCCTGCAGCAGCGCACACCGCTCGGGAGCCCTTAGATCTGCACGGGCAAGGCAGAGAAAGGCGAGCAGCTCGGCCTGAGCTGGGGCTGGAGGGAATCCATCCTTTTTTCCCCACTGCCACCACCTCCGAGCCCCCAAAGGCGGATTTCCACTCTTAGGATAAAATTTTTCCTAAAAAGCAACCATGCACACACACTGCTTCCTACGAACGGATGCATAATTATCTAAAGGCTGAGGAAGGCTACATCTGCACTGCTTTGGTTTCTTTGGGGCCATAAACACGGGTAGCCCCCTTTGAAATGAATACTGTATGAAAAGCAGGGAGTTGATAAAGGAGTAAAGTTCCAGAATGGTAAAGCTCAGAATTTCAGGCTTCTGCCGCTCTGAGGTGCAGGTTGCTCTTTTGTTGGGCCACATCTGGAACTGGACAGTTCCATATTGTTTTCCTAAGACAGCGACTGTCAGGAGGGCTTCTGCTCTGCAGTAACTTGAACTCTTCACTGGGCTGTGGCGTGCACACACACAGACACATACACACAATATGATTTACCAAGTTGCTATGGCTAAAATAGACCTGTTTACATATTTATGCTTCGTACACAAATAAACTTGATCTTTAAAGTGCCGGTTGCAGTTCCGATCACCTTTCTGGGTTGGTGCATGCTTGGTTTCTCTCCAAGCATGCACTGTGGATCTCCCGGTGCACAACGCCAAGCCCCTCAGCCCCGCTCCTCTGGCACGCAGAGCTTTAGCTCACAGATTTGATTCTTAACTCAGCAGAATTGGGGCTGTTAAGGAACGTGCTTTCCTCCAAAAGTATTTGAAGAGATGAAAAATTTTCTTTCCTTTTTCTTTGAATATTTTTGGGGAAATGGAAGAGCCTGTCACTCGGAAAGAAAAAAAATCAGTAATTAGTATCCCTTAAGGAGCCCCCGGCTCCTCTGGTAAAGTGATCTCAAAACAAATTTGCAAAAATGCAGTAGGCGAGTGGAACTAAAGAAAGGGGAGAGAAAACACGAACTGCAAGGCTGGCTAATGAGGCTGCTGGGGAAGGGCGCGGTGGAGGGCGTGGGAGGATAGTGCTGCATTTCAGGAGGCTCAAGCGGGAAAAGCTTTAGTGTCAGACTCTGTCTGCTCCTGTGGGCTGGTAGAGAGAGAGTGGTGAACGTGTGAGGATCCCTTTAAATGGTGTTCCTCACCCCAGTCCTCCCCGCTTCTCAGGAATCGCCGTGCCGCACCTATTCCTGGAGGGATACCAACCCATGTGGGCACCGTTTGCAGAGCGTGCCATCTTTTTCCAAGTCCCACGCCTTTCTATTTAAGAGAAGAAAATCCTACCAAAACCATAAGTCACCGGACTGAGGGGGTGAGAGGTGTTTGCCGTCGCCCCGAGTGCACCCCCACCCCCGGCCTTCCGGAGCGCCTTGCGCTGCGCCCGGCCGGCCTCCATGGAGCGCACACCCGGGCTCCGGGGCAGAGCGGCGGGACCGTGTAACTCAATGCTGCTGAGCCGCTCCCGCCGTCCGGTACCCCGACAACAAAACTGATTCCCAGTCGGGTTGGTGGGGCCAGGCGCTTCTAGCCGTGTGAGAAACGTATAGTTCCCCCCGGCGCTAGGAACCGTGCGCACCTAAGTAAACACATTAGTACCTGCCAGGGGGATTTGTATAGAGGACAGCTGAAGAAGGCATTGGCCTCTGCTGGCTCCCCGGGACTCCCAGGAGAGATCAAAGGGACACGAGGGGGTTTTTAGCAGCCTTGAGACTGGGAAAAGTTGCTAGTTCCTGCTATCGGAGGGACGTCCCAGAGAGCACATGGTTCAATTATTCAACCTCCTCCCTCCCTGCCCCCTACACCCATTCCTAGCTCATTCTCCACAGAAAGACGGAAACTGTGGAAAAATCGTACGGGGTCCCCAAAATAGCAGTGGTCCACGCAGGAATTTTCCCGTGGAAATAGCTGCTGTGACCGCCTTGACTTCGAACTCAGAGAATGAGCTAAGCCTGCTGCAGGCTGTCCGCTTCCCTCCCTGGACTGCGGGCGATTTTACCGAGGAAAATAAAGACGTACAATACAAAAACCAAAACCAACCAACTAAAAAGCCCCATCAAAACAAAACAAGAAAAACCACCCAAAGCCTCAAACTAAAAACAAAGCTTTAAACAGTCAGTCGCGTCACTTCAGAGGAAAGCGGTGTCAACGGGGCAGCACTGCAGACAGGCACCCCATCTTCCCCCCCTTTCTCCTCCTTCTCCCCATCGTCCGCGGCCCCGCAGGCACCTCGGGCGGACGGCGGAGCTCTACCCCGCCGGGCCGGGCACCCCGCACCATGGGCCGGCGGAGCCCCGCATCCCTCCGCTCCTGAGGGAGCGAGCAGGTGGTTCCCGGGGGAGCGGAGCAGGTAGAGCAGAGGGGGCCTGTGTTGGGCATAGGATTTCCAGCCCGCAGCGGGGAGGAGGAAGTGCCAGGGCACTTGCATTTACGTAAAAACTTCGATGACTTTGTGCGTGGTCCCTCCGGAAAAAGACTTCATTAAATCACAAACCTTTTGTCTTTAACCAGTTATTGCCCTTTGATTTTGTGATTCCAGGGCCCTGTTTGCTTTGGCTGAGGACTTAAGTAAAGATTATCGTTATTAATATCTAACACAAACATTTTAATTGCAAACACACTGATAACCTTCACTGGGAAGCCCGGCATGTCAGCTGCAGCCGCGGGGATCACAGAGAGTCTCTTCGGGAGGTATTTTCTTTATTTAATGAAAAAACTCTCCTTTAGGCAAACTTACTCCAAACAATCACTCAAGTTACCCGGCTGCTGGGGGAGGCGCTGCCGTGGGGGTCCTACCGGGCATAACGGGCGGCTTGTTGAGGTGAACGCCCGGCTGCGGGTAAATCCGACAGTCGGCTGCCCCGCTGTCGGCGCGACGCTGTGGCTTTGAGGAGTGGCTCGGCACGGCTCCCGCCCTGATGCGGGCAGCGGGTCCCGCGGGGCACGGATCGCCGTGTGAACTGTGTGTAGTCCTTCCCGCTGACCCGGCGGGGTTTGAAACACATTAGGCAGGAAGGCGACGAGCTGCTAGCCCGATCTGAAATACTCTCTTGCAGGTCAAGTGCCTTCGCCATAGAAGCGGGCTGCATGGTCTCCTCTCTCTCGCCAGGTCGCAGAGATGGCATGCAGGGACCCGCGCTCCCCGACGCGCCGCTTTGTGAGGAGTCCGAGGGTTCCCCGAGGCAACGGGGTTTAATTTGAAAGGACAAAAAAGGGGGAAATTGTTGCATCATTGTGCCCACCACACTGTCCCGCCGCAATTACTCCTTACAACGGAGTATCTCATTAGAGAGCAATTAGGGCTAGGACATGGCTGGTTTAAAAACCTGTCTGGCCACGGCGGCACACAAAGGGTGATAGAAGGCACGGCGATTGGAAAGCCAGCTCTCAGGGCAGGCTCTGCCCAGAGCTTCCATTTCGGACGGACGTACTTTGCCCGAGACGTCCAGGAAGGGGGAGACCTTCCCGAAACGTCACTGTGACCTTTCAAAAAACAGAAACAAAGAATAAATCAAGGGCTAAAGTTGACGAGGAGAGGGCACTCTGGTTGGGTTGAAGTGTCCTTCGTTTTCGGGTTCAGGCTCTCCGGTGAGCCCTGTGTGTGTGCCTGGGGCAGAAAGCGCTGTTCCCCGGTGGTCGCCCCTTCCCGGGGGTACACAATCTGTTACAAACCGTAACGCTCTGACTGGGAGCAGCTCCGTTCCACCATCCTCAGAGACGCTGTGTTTTTTTACATCACTGAGTGAAAGGCTTCATATGCTGCTACCCCCCCCTCCCCCCCCTCCAAACCCTTTCGGTCGCTTAACTCTTTCCTCCCCGAGGGACCCCCTGCCTTCTCCCTCAGGCTCAAGGAAGTCAAGGGGAGTTACCTTTCCTGGGAAGAAACCACAGCTCCCCCCCAGCCCCAGAGGGAGCGGGCTCCTGTCGCAGCCACTTGCTGTCACGTTAGTGCAGCAGGCCCTTCATTTTTGCCGCAGACAAAGCCTGCGTTCAAGTTCTCGGTACCGAGAGGAGAAGGTGAGACACACTGAGCCTCTCCCAGCTCAAGGACCGGGGCAGGAGGTCAGGGGGGACGGGCGGGGATATCTTCTTGCATGCCCCGTTTCTAACCTCACCTTCCACGTGCAGGGCAAGGCCGACGAAGCATCTCTGCCTGTCAAGGTACTCGAGCGGCACAGTTGGACATTTTAGGGGAGAAATACCGCCTTCCAGCGGGACGTAGGTTCCGCAAGCACGGCGAGGAACCGGGCCTCGGAGCGCTGCGGGCAGCCGGAGACACGGCGGGTCCTGCCCCTACACCCGCCCGTGCCTGCCCGGCTTTCCCGGGTGATTCACACCGCGGGTACGGCCCTAAGGAGGGAGACACGGTCTTTAGAGGATGAAATGGAGGAAAAATCTGTCCTGTGTCCTGCCTCCAGTCGCACGGGTCGTGCTTCTGCTACACGGGTCTGGCTCTTCTGGCCTTCATCTCGCTGAAGTCAGTGGCCGGTTTTAACTTCGGGATCGGGTTATTATGAAATTACGAGGAGGGGAGGAAAACACTGTAACACAAAAAGCTTTATTTTACAATCCAAGAAATCCATCTGTTCTTATATACAATGTCACATTCCACCATTTAAATAGATATGTTATGTTTACAAAAGAAAAGACAGTACTGAAATTATTTACAGAAACGAAATGAGGCAGGAACTCTTTAAATATGACTCACACGAAATGCAACCAACAGCTTCACTCAGACAGGAATGAACTTCCCGGTGAGTCTCAGACAAGGCGGATCACCGGTACACAGGTAAGTATCTTAAATTAAAAAAACAAACAAACAAAAAGGAAGGGTGGTCTATGCAACACAATTTAAAGAAAACAAAACTCGGGGAAAAGAAAAAAAAAAAAGGCAAGGATAAGGGGGAAAGTCTGTCCGGCTCGAGTCAGTGGAGCCATTTTCTTTGGGGTAGGTGTACCTCGATTCGATCTGAAAAAGGCCCCTGCTTGGGCTTTCCACTGTGTAATTTGCTTCGTTACTTAGTTTAGAGGAGAGAGGGTGGGGGCTCCATCTCCGTTAAATATACTACCACAAAACCGGGTTTATTTCTCTACCGCTTCCTCCGCGCTGGGCAATTTGGACTCGTCGGAAGAAATACTGTCCACTATTGAAGAGAGGCAGCGAAGGCTGCTGGAGGCTGACGACTCCACAACGGAGACTCCTGCTCAAGGAGAGAAAAGGCATTAAAGAGCAGACCGCTCCTTCTCGCCGGGCCCGTGCCGCGGGGCTCCCGGATGCCGGAGGGAGCGTGAGAGCCGGACCATCGGGGCCGCGGCCGTCAGGGCGAGGGAAGGTGCTCGGGCCGGGGAGCAGCCAGCGGGGCCCGCGGGGCGAGTTACCTTCTTTGGGGCTGACTCCTAGGGCTCGGGAATGGTCAGAAACGCTTTGCCAGTCGGAGCTGCAGGTGCTCAGGAAGTCCGAGCTGGGGATCTGCGGCGCACAGGCGGGAGCGGGGAGACACGAGAGAGGACGGGGGTTAGTGGGGCGGCCGCGGCTCCCGTGGCCGGGCCGGGCCGGGCCGGCAGACCTCTGGAGGGAGGCCTGAGGATCGGCAGGTTCCCCGAGGAGCGCCCTCCGCGCCCGCTAGCCCTCCCGGCCCCCTCAGCGGCCCTGCCGCAGAGGAGGAGGAGGGAGGGGACGGCGCGGCCGCGCTGCCGTGGCGGCGGAGGAGCTAAGCGGCAGTGCTTACATTTCCCTGCTTGGGGCTGAAGCTGAAGGGGTTCCCCCCGATCTCCTGCATTTTCTCCTGCTGATCCAGCCTGTGCAAGAGGTCCTGCAGCCTCTCGATGTAGCTGATGGCGCTCCTCAGTATCTCCACCTTGGGCAGCCTCTGGTTGGGGTTCGCCACAGTCCGCCTTTTCAGAGCCTCGAAGGCTTCGTTGATCTTCTTCAGCCTTCTCCTCTCCCGCAGGGTGGCTGCTTTCCGTCTGTCCGTGGGGGCCGACTTTCTCTTGCAAGTTTTACAAGCCCAGATCAAACACTGGCCGGGGAAGTGAGGGGGTTGTAATCCCGGGGGTGCCAGCACATGCTCCTCTCCGCTGCTGTCACTGCCGGCCTCTGGCTGCATTTGGTCCTGACATGGAGACAAGGTGCCATCGCTGCCCGGGTACAGCGGGGATCCCTCAGCCATCTCCAGCTGCTGTAGGGCTCCATTCTCCCCCTCCAAATAGAAGAAATAGGAGCCTGTTTCAAAAAGGTCCATCATGCTGTCCCTCGGCCTCTCTGCCTTCTTGAGTTGGGTGGTAGTCTCAAAAACACCCCGAGGAACAAGCCAGAGGGAATTTAATTAGTGCAGTGACATAAGTCCCCCCTGCTTTATATAGGAGCTGCTGAAACCCTATCCAACTTTTAGCTGTCGCGGTGTATCACCCTCCAAAACTGATTCCAGTCAGTCTTCCCGGCGCTGTCCTGAGAACATCTCCTATTTAGAAGGGGGAGGGGGGACATGAGAGGTGAGAGACAAATTAGAAAAAAATTAAGAAAAAAACCCCCAAAACAAGCGGAAAAAAGATTACAACCCAACTTTCCACCCGTCCCCGAAATCCCGTGAGCTCGGGGCGCAGGGAAAGGACGCGAGTTGGCGGCTCGGGAGAGCGTCCCGGCGCGACGGACGGCCCGGGCCCCGCTGCCGAGCCCTCAGGGGCACGGCTGGAGGACAAATGCTGCGCAGGGAGCTCTCCTCCAGCCCACCCCTCACACCCCCGGCGCACTCTCCCTGCCCGGGGCTAAGTATAGATCTATAAGGCGAGATTTCAAAGGCAGCCATCACTCTCCAAATAGACGGGTTCATATTTTCAGAAGAAGCCCCTGCTATTTCCCCCCTCCCGCCGCCCCCTTCCTCTTGAAGCATGCCATTCCTGTGACCCAAGCCACCTGGGCCAGCCCAAGGTTAGGAGCCAAGTTCCCTGTTCCTCCGTACACATGGGGAAGGTTGCCAAGGCAGAGCTGTACTGCGATGATGAGGCACCCATAGATATAGTGCACCTCAGCTTAACCTTTCAGTCTGAACTTTCCACGTTGCCCATGAGGTGATAGGAGTTATTCCAGGTGACTGGGTTACAGTGTGATGGGGCTCTCTGGACAGCCCTTGTCCTTGACGCTGCTTAGGGCAAGCAAAGCCCCAGCATATGGTGTAACTGAAGTTTAATCCCTTGGGCCTGGCAGGGTATACAGAGCTTCCCAGATACTGAGACAGGAATGGAGCTTGTGATCACTTTCTGTTAGCTTATACTGTAATGTCACATCATGTCTGGAACTGTCTCACATAAAGAAAGAGGATTGGGAAAATGGCCTCTTTGCATCTCTTCCTGCACTGTCTTGTGTTCTTTAAATACCTTGTAATGTCTTTATGCTTATGTAAATATGTATATGTGTATATGCATATGTGTCCACATCTATACGCACACACACATGCATATGTATGTGTATTTATGTGGATAAGTAAGTCTATTCCTGTGTATTTGTGTGTATGCACACATGTAAGCTTTTCATAGAAAGAATAATATATGAAGATGAAGAACCTGGAATGCTGGCATAGCTCTCAAATGTAGCTCCTAACTTCATCTTTCTAAAGGCAAGTGTGGTGGTATTGTTCATTTCTCTAAAGCTCCAATGAAATTAACACGTAGGGACATGACCCTTTATTTGACTTGACTGTTTCTCCAAAACTGCAAACCAATTTTTTTGAGTACAAAAATCTTTAACACTAAGAGTAGTCATGGTTTTGTTTCATCAGTGTTGTTGGAGTGGATCTCATTTCTGCTTTAATGAGGCAGAACAATATCCAGTTTTGGATGAGACAGAGAAATTCAGATTGTTCTCAACAAAACTGATTTTGATATTATTTCACCACTGAGGGTTTTTTTCCCTCTTCAGATTAAAGAAAGGGCAGTCTGGCAGTTAAGGCACTGAACATAAGGAACAGTTTCTCAGTTTCCATGCTCTGCAACTTGCTTTCTGTTTGACCTTTGACCAGTCCCTTACTTTTCCTGTGATTTAATTATCTACCTTTAAAGAGGGATGTAATGTTGACCTTTACCCATCCCTTGTGTCTCTGATTTAATTTGCTGACTATCCATGGAGAAGCTACCCCTTTACATGCTTTTGGGTATTACAGGGGTCTTTGTCCCATAGTATTAGTAATGGAAGTAATAAAAAACCCCAAAGCAGCAACAAAAAAACCAAACAAACAAACACAAACAAACCCTCCAACAAACAAAAAACTCCAAACTCCACAAACCAAAAGTGCACTGATTATTTCAATTTTTTTTTTTTTTCACATTTATGCACTCTTTTTTTTCTTTTAATCTTTTGTTTCTTCAATACTACCCTGGGAATGTTTGGAACGAGACAGATGAGATCAGTCTATTGGTAAGGTGCACAAATGAAAATTTAGTTTAAGGGAGAAAGATAATTACCAAATTGTTGTTGTCCTTTCAAGAGTTTTAAGTGGACTTAGTGAGTTGGGAAACTGTAAGTTTAGGAGCCAGATGCTCCTGCTGCTTTCAACAGATTTTTTTTTTAAACAGGAAACAAAATAAGTTCTTTCTTTCCAGCACTTAGTGACAAAGTAAACAGATTCAGTTCCTCACAGTGATGTAGGCACAGCATAATTGGTCCTTTGTAGGAGTGATTGATCGGAGCAAACCTCCTATCAACTGTAAATAAATTTTAATTTGAACAAAGAAGATCAGTTTCCCTATCATATCAACTTGAATTTTGCTGCATCTCCCACTCCAGCTCCTTGGTTTATATAACACAGCTAGCAAATAGCCCTAACACATATGAGCAAAATATCCTCAGAGATGTTCTCCATTACAAAACTGAATCAAGTGGAAGATTCAAAAGTTGGTACCAGCCTTTTTTTCTCTTCATGCCTTGTATTCCTGATCATGTTAGATATAAGGACAAAGACATAAGAGGAATTAAAAGCATGTGAGTAAGAACAACTGGACATAGAATTGAAAGGAAGATCACTGCTGAAGTCTGCTTGTAATTTCAGTCGGCTTGGTAGAACCTCACAGAAAAACTTACTTTGAAGCCAGTTCTTTATTCAATTGTTTGTGCTTCCACTTGTGGTAGCTCTACTGAAAATATACTCTCAGCAATATACTTTATAAAAGTAAAACTGTGATGTGCTGTATTTGGTCTACAAGGTCTGTTATCCTTACCAAAGAAGCATTTCAGAAAGTCAGTGAGTTGTAAACTCAAGAAGTGGTCAGAATGACTAAATCCAAGAAAGATGCACTGCATTTTAAGTCACAGCTGGTCTCCAGGAGTTCGATCCTCCAAATTCACTTTTTCACATACAATTTTTCTGGATAACTGTGGTTCAATAATAATCCAGGAACAGCCTGGGTCGCTCTTGACACCTTAAGGTTTAAGCAGAAATTTAGTCCAGATCTATAGAGAAATATTTTTTCAGCTAAGACCCACTTAACCTTTTATACCATTCCAAATATCTCCTTTTTCTCCTTCACTCTTCTCAAGATTCTTCCAGCCACAGGCACTGTGCATTTTAAATCTTTGATATCTTTGACACTTCCTTGCAGTGGCATTGGCAATCAGTGAGGACCCCTCATATCCGTTCCTATGTGTCACTGCGAAAGGGCACCTGGGTGAAGGTGAAATCTTCAGCCCTTGTTATGGCCCTATTCTACTCATACAAGACCTGATTTGAGAGATGGTAGATACTTTGGCTACCAGGGTAATGATTCTTAAGTTGCTTCTCACAGATTTATGAAGTGCAGGTTACCAGTGGAGGTCCAGCTGCAGGCTTATGGGGGCTCTCAGAGTCTGTCTGCACTTTAGAAACGGAAATCTTTCTGTTCACATTCTCACTCTCCTTCCTCTTACACTTATGTTCAACAGCATCTTTCTTAGCAGAAACTTTCAGTATTTTATTGTTAATACAAGATGTTGTTCTGCCTTTGTCTTTTCAAACTGTTTATATTCTTCTGAAATCCCTCTAACATTTGACTTTTTATCTTCTACTGATTTCTATTTCTAACATCTTCCCTCCCACCCCTCTTCCCCCAGGCAGAATAATACCTTTTAAAACTGTAGTATTCACCTAATTTCTCAACAGAAAAAAAATATATGCACTCCTCATTAGTGTCTCCAGGCAACCACTTAGAGTACTGAAAATCTCTTTGCTACTGAAAACCTCTAGGCTCTTGTGTTCTCTGTCAATTCCAGTTCACACAGACCTTCTCACCCAAGTTTGGTAGGTTGTTCAGGTAAGACCAGGTGGCATGTCTAGAAATATGTGTTACTGCCCATGTTTTGTTGTCACTTGTAGCCTGTGTGGTAACATACTTAGGACACCAATCTAAGCTGCTACAGGGTTAATTGTCTGTCATTGCTCATGGTGTGCTAGTAGGTGCACTCAGATACTCACCCAGGGTGTGTTTGCATTCTCATTTCACTTTGTCAAGAATGCCTTTGTGGAGCAAATCTCTGAGTAGCCCCCACTAATTGCGCTCTCCATACTCCTTACAGGGTGCTCTCGAGGGTGTGTTATCTGGGTTCTGTTCACGAGAAACTAAGTTGGAAGGCACCCTGAAATGTTAAGGGGATGCTGAGTCTTCAGCACTGCCAGGTTTGACAGATCTGTACCTGGCTCACTTACAATATCTGCTAACATTGGTAGTCACAGTTCTTAGGGAAGAACTAGAGAAGTGTGATTTGCTGCTGAAATAGAATATATGCCAAGGATTGCAAATGGAGGATTAGAATCTTCATCTCTCCTTTCCCATCAGAAGGATATTTGAAGCATCTACTTTGTAGGATGTTTGAAATGACTGACAGATGTGTAAGGGGAGAGTTGGTGCACCAAAGACTGGTGGTCTGTTAAAAAGCATGTATCTATTCCTGAATCTACAGCACATTACAGAAATGTTTGGTAAATAGAGCTTAAAGATTTTCCATGTGTTTTCTTCAAAGTCTGGACTCTACTAGGGACCAGCATTTCTTATGCTGACAATGACCTATGGGAAATTTAAGCAAAAGAACCTTTCTGACATTCATGGAAGCATAATTCCTGCTACTGGAACGAAGCATGTGGAGCTTCATGGCTTGTGATATGTAGCAGCACTTCTTAGCTGAATTTCATTATCTCTTCTTGCCTTAAAATGAATTTCACAGATATCTGTAGGGATAACACAGACCAGCTTTAATTCTTGATTTTAATTTATGTATGTTGTTAGATTTATCTGACTTTTGTTTACCTAGAATTTTTTGTTTAGTTGATGCTACTCAAATTCTGCTTGTCCAAGGAAATGATATTATTTGCATATCCACAATGTCACATGCATTCTCACTGGAGATTTAGGAACTGCCTAGAGGAAGTGTGTGTGTACTGTACATGCCAGTGCTTGTCTGTAAGTATGTGACACTTTACAGAATTTAAAAGCACATGGGAGCAACCATCCCTCAAATGCAAATTTTGCAAATGGGGTAGTGAACTGTGTAATATATGCTCTGGAGATGGGGAGCCAGAAAGGTAGAAACCTGGAAAAGACAACTTTGTATAAATTTACAGTCTTTGTAGGGGAAGATTTCAAAATTCTTATTCACAGAGACCTTGACTGTATACCTGTTCCAAATTATTGCTGTTTGTCTTTGATTGGATATGGACTTTAGTGTTCATATCAGTTACAGTCCTGTTAGTATCTGAGAGGTGCAACCTTGCTAACTAAACAGACTTCTCCAGCTCAAAATGGCAAGATAAGGTTTCATTACAGCTCTCATGATGGCCAGTTATGAGACACAGTTCTAAATGGCAGATGCTTTAATGCCTGTGTCAGGGTCTACAGTGACAAATAGTCACCACTGCACAAACACATTTATTTTACTACAAGACATTTTCCTGGGGAGGAGGGAGCGCCTCTCAGAAACTGGAGGCCCATTGCACTGTTGCTGGCTGGGACAAGCATTTTCCGTGGTTCTATCCACATGGTTCCTTGCAGGAAGAAAGGGAGTAATAATGGCAGATGTTTTCTACTTTTGATTAGGCAAAACACAGGGAACATGAAATGTGACACGAGTACCAGACACATCATGTTTTGAACAATCACTCGTTGTTATCACGTTTTTTGTAGTTTCATGAAAGGCTATTTTTACAGTATATGCTGGTTTGTCTGTTTACACTGCAAACTGTTGGAAGCGTAAAATGCATTTTCACACCATGTTGTTTCCAAACAGGATGACTGTGACATCTAACCTAATCTCAGTCTAAAGGGCAACAGTTAAACCATAATTCTGCAAGTGAAAGGAAGGAAAGGGTATGTGAAGAGCTAGTTTCCGCATCCAGCACAGGCTGATCACATCCCTGCTGTCTATATAGAAAAAGAGTTTAGTGCTCACACTGGGGAAAAACGACAGCTTACTCTTCTGGGCCTCACAAGGGATTTTTGCAGAGCCATAGACCTTCATGGGAAACTGGAATGATAGTGGCTTCAAAGTGGAAGCTGTGAAGACACACTGGGTGGAATGAATGCAGACAACTCTCTCCTTAGCAATAACAAAGGGATTATTTAAAACAGCACATCACAAAACCATGAAATGATTATGCCAAATTATCTATCTCGAAAGGACAATAGCTGCTGGTTTTGGAAAATAGAAGCAATTCAGATAAAGTCATCTGGAAAGAAATTTGCACTGTATTAAATAGCAGTAATGACCTTGAATATTGTATCCTGTTGTTATGGAAAATTGTTGCACAGCTGCAAAACTGTGTTAGGCTGTGAAGGCCATCCAGTTATTCATCTGTGTGACATTTAAGGTGCATGCACATATACAAGGTCAGTTACCTGTGATCTGTCACTCCAAGAAATACAGCAGTCTGTACTGTACTCCTTCGCCTCTTTGTTCTGTTCATGTCTCATAATTTCACTTAATAATTTCTGCATGTTTATATACTAAGATTCTATTTCCTTTGGTTTCCCTGAAGGCTCAAAAACATGTTATTTAAAGTACACTGGGATCTAGATGTTTTAAAATGGTTTCTTGAATGTGCCATGGGTATGTGGCACAAAGAAAAATCTGCACATTTATTTTTTGAGATTTTTGAAATAAGTAAATGGCTCTGATAACTACTTCTGTACCATATTAAAGCACCCTGGTGACATTCCAAAATACAAAGCAGTCTTATGGTCTCTCCTAAAAGAGAACATGACATTTCTCAAGGTATGGAAAGAACCTTGGCTGAGCTGATACTCTTTCTTCCCCATACAATTCATCTGGCACATATAAACAAAGACAGAAATGAAAGTGGGATAGTAGTCAGAGATTCTTTGTGACAAAATGGGTCTCACCCTTCTCATTCTAATCAGATTTCAGAAAAGCATGCTGAAAACCCACTTGTATTTAATTTTTCACCAGACTACTCTGGACAACATTTCAGAGAAACTGCACAGACCAGAAGATTGCCAGATGCCTTCTTGGCCTGCAAAAAATCATCCAAAATAAGGCTTCAACTGAATTGATGTAAGCATGTGGATTTTTAGAGAAAGTGTACCGATTATAATTTTTGGGGGAAATTATTTGAAAATTAAATACTGAGGAAAAGTTTAGAAGAAGAAATATAATATATTCTGATTAGATAAAGAAGCCCTAAAAAGTAATCTTAGATCCATGTTTTGAAACTGGTAACTGACAACTTATAGCTATGTTTAGACTCAGAGAAAATAGTGAGAAATTTTTTTTTGTGAAGTGTAAACCAGCTGGCTTATAACAGTATCTGTCAACCTGTAGTGTCATTATTTGTGAACAACATTCATATATTAGAGAAGCCTAGAAGAAGTGTTTGCCTGAAAGTCTAATCTTTACAATTATTACTTTGAAGTATTTCTGATTACTATAATAACTAAGAAATAGAATGTACTTAAGTTATTGTGCACTGGCTGTTCCTAAATAAACTCCACATGACTCCACAATAATAAATTAATTTTATTTTGATAGGTCCATACATTGTGGCCTAGTCATGCTCTGTTCAATGGGAGCTGCTGAGTGCTTGGGACTTCTAAAAAGCCCGATGTATAAATGAGATGAGCAAGTATAGATTTAGATATAATTTTAGGATGATACAGTTAATTGTAAAAAATTTGGATGATATTTGAAAAGGGAAGAGTTAGAACCAGATGAGTTCAGACCACAGCATTTACCAGTTCCTATAACTGCACCTTCTCTCTCATTTCTTTCAGAATTCATACTTGCAGGCATATTAATTAGCAAATTGCAAATTAAATGGTGAGAAAGAGGTAATGAGAGCAGTTGTGCTTACAGAGGGGCAATCTGCAGGGCACAGCTAATCACAGATTGCTTTTTTTTACATTCACATTGCTGTCATCAGTAAACTATGTCTTGCTTTGAGGTATCAGGATAAGGTGAATTAAATAAAAGATACACAAGACTGAATTACCGTCTGCAAACTATTGCAGGAAAAGAAGTAATCAAACTGAATTGGTCATCACAATTAGGAATATGACCATCACTGATAAAGTTGTTGGTGCAACCACTGCAAATTAAACTAAATTAGCATTCACTGGACAATAAAAAATTATCCACATTTCTGCTTTGGCTATGGTGAACAGAATCAGTGTTTTTTAAAATCTACGTAAAGATTCTAAGTGCTGCTCCTACAAGGGCAGTTGAGCCCACTCAGCAGTATGAAACAGAATCACCCAAAAATGGCTCTCATCTGCAAGAATCAATCAAGAATTTAACAACAGGAAAAACAAACTTTGCCATATTTGGAAGATACACAGTGAAGAATATAAAGGCTCTGAAATGTTTACAAGAATGATCATTAGAGGTAACATGGGTAAGAAATATGTTGTCTCTGATGCGGATTGACCCTGAAGGTTCAATCTTTTATCATTTTTCAAGCTATTAAATCCATCTTAAACAATATATTAACCCTCAAGGATGTTGTAGTAAAGAAACTGACATTATAAGAAGCCTTAGAGACATTTTTTTCTACAGTTATTTCCAAGGAAATAGCTTTTCATTATTACAAGAGAAACCAGCATCCAAAGTTTCAATGTCATTAATGAAGAACTACCAAGAAAGATTGCCTATGAACTAATAAATAGTTAATTAACTTATTTCTCCAAATTTATTTTGGAGAAGAGAGCCCTCTGAAGGTTCTGGATCACTAGGATTGCTCCTTTTGGATCCATAAGTCATGTCAATTTACAGAAAGACTTTATATATATACATATAGTCTTGATCCAGTTGATGCTAGGCCTGAGTATTTCATGGAATAAGGAGTTATTAAATGATCACACAGCTGGCACCATCTTTACAAACTCTATTATTCGTTGTACTGGCTGAAAAGTAGTGTGTGAGCACATTCAAGCAGCATCAATGCCTCACAGGTGCTGATATTTATCTGTCTTTCCAGGCAGAGGATGGGTCTTTGCTGAGGCTGATTTTACACAGGCAGCAGCAACAGTTTATAAACAATAAAGAATCTGCAGAGGCTCAGATTATCACCTCTCATTGTGCAGCTTTCTCAGTCAAGTGTCTCAAATTTGACATTTCCATGGTCCCAGGAATTTTGTGACACTTCATATAAACAATTTTCCAGAATTCCAGCTGTTCAGTACTGTATTTATGTCCTGATTCAGTTAACAGTGAACTTGCTTAGCATGTTTTGGAACTTCTAAGCTATTTGTGAAGTCTTGTATCTGAAGTAAGAGGAGAAAATAGGAGACTAGAAAAAAGCAATGTCACTTTCTTGAGACGTATTGGTATTCTCTGACAGAAGATGAATATGTGCTTACAATGTCCCTGAACTGAAAGTCAGGCAAGAATTTTACAGTCAGTAGAGAAACTGCCTGATGTGATCAAATAATTCTTTTTTTCTGACCAACATGAGCTATCTAATAAAATTGGAAATTATAGCTGCATTTTTATTTCAGAAAAAGTCACTGAGTCACCTTAGTTATAGCACATGCAAGAACTGTATACATGCACAGAAGAACAGCCATGCTTGTGGCTCAAACTGTTATATACAGAGAGTTGTAAATGAGACTAAAGTTAGTCAAACTACTTGATTTTACTTTTCCAATGCCCCAAAAATTCTAAGTAAGCCATCATCTAGAATGGTCTTGTCAACTGTACCAGGTTCTTGGGAGGAATTAGCTTTCTGATTGTGATAGCTTTTGGGTTGAAATACTTTGAGATAATTTTAATCAAAAATACCTGAGGCAGAAATGTGAATTCTTTGTGATTTATTTGCAACTTTATAGTATCTGATAACAGGATTTATTTTCATCTGAAGAGTCCAAGTTATACCAAAAGCTTTTTCATTTGATCTGTCAGTGCACACTGCTGATCCCAACAAACAGTCATGCTGAACTGTGGTGGAGACGAGAGATGCATAACAGATATTTATGAAAGACATTGCATGATAACACTTTTTAAGATCTCATTGTCCTGCTTAGCACTTCTTGACCAGTTTACCAGCATCATTTCAGCAGGGTGGCATCCTAAGTCAGGTCTTCATGATCTTAACTCTGTTGTGCCTGAGGAAATGCAGTACTAGGAAGAACAGATTGGATTAATCTCAGCCATCCTTATGTTCCTTTTCGCCATAAGAACTAATACGTGATAGCAGCTATTGACCTGAACCAAACAGCTTCCTTTAACAAATATAAGTCATCAGACCAGTCATGTATAGTCTATGTCCATCATCCACATACCTGCTCTTGAACACAGTGAGCTTACAGAAATAATTAATAGATAAGTGTGACTCTTCCAACTTTCTGTGTCACAGAGCACATCCCTGCCTACTTCTGTTAGTATCTGTTTACAGACATGTTGCCCATGAATTTATCTAATGCCTCTCTGAACATCCCAATAGTGTCTCACCTCCCAAAGTATTTTTTGCAATTACTTACAGCTGACAGGGCTTGCAGGATCAAGTCCCAAAGGACAAGCCAGCGAAGGGAAATCTAGATAGATAATCCTTCTTGGACTAACCATGAGAAGGGTCTCAGAGCTGCCAAGAGACATCAGGGAATGCACATGTTAGCACATGCCAATTAGCACTAATGCCATCAAGAGCCAGATTCCACATGGGATTTATGTGCCTGTGCCCCAGTTGGAGTGCCTAAATTCACTTGTATTTTCAGGTCTTGCTGCAAGACCTTAGAGATGTCTTGAAAGGTATATGTGCTGCATTTTTCTTCAGTAAATTTCCAGAGGTATCTAAACATGATCTTCTGGATGTATGCAAAAATCACTCCCTGTTGGCTTGGCAGAGCAGTTAGGGGCATTATTTTATATTCTAGAGCAGATGGACTCAGAACACACTTTCTAGATTGAACCTTGAACACAGTTTAGCCAGGGGCTTTTTATGTGGCAGTTCAGGACTTGCTTGTCATTCTTGATGAGACTGTAACTACCTCTTAGTGAAGCCACAAGATAAATGGCCATCTTGACATACCAAGACCCTGAGTAACCTGATCAAGCTTCGAAGCTGGACCTGGGTGAGATGACCTCCACGGGTCCTTTCCAGCTTAAATTATTCTAATACTTTATTCTAAAGCTGAGAAAGAGCAGTCATAAACAACACATAAAAAAAAGACTGGGAAAGAAAGGATAGCATAGACATGTTAGGACATAATCAGAAAGGCAAAGGACATATCAAGAAACCAATATCAAAAGTCATAAAAATTAAGAAGAAGCTTCTATCAAGGTTTGCAATATCAAGAGAACAAAGGGAACCTAAACAGAGAGAAAGCCATTAAGAGACGATGCTGTGCTTAATGCCTCTGTCAATTCAAAATGCAATTAAAAAATGGAGTGTAATTAGCTGGTTAACAAAATTATTAGCACTAATAACAAAAGTAGGAGTCAGGACAGGACAGGAAAAGCAAGAGGTGGAATTATTAGATTAATTTACATGTTAATCTTACACTGGTTTGGCCTCCATGTGAGAGAATGCCTGAAATGTGAGAGAATAGCCCGAAATGATCTCAGTGCTGTTTCCTGATGAACTACTGGTGGATGAGTGAGCTTGAAGAGGAGAATAGATGGGCAAATGTAATGCAGAAACAGAAGGAATGGGACTTGTAGATGAGAAATTCAACCTAAGTTTCTGTGAAAATACTGGAAAATGATACAATATTTGTGTATACCTGTAAGAATACAAAGGGGTGAATAGTGCCAACTTGGAGTCGTTTTGTTCCTGTTAAAAAATCGTCAAGACTAAGATGTGCCAAATCAATTTTTTGCCCTGCCATAATAGGTGGTTATGGAACAAGCAGAAATAAAGCAGAATATAAGGAGAATAAGCAGAAAACACTTACTTGATTTAAATGAAGATTTTTCTATATTTTCACAGGACATCCTCATATGAACACTATGAAAATGAAAACTATAAAATGAAACTCCTATGGGTATTCAACTATTTGCAAATTAATCAAAGCAGAACTCTCAAATGAGGGACTTCCCAGAGTTCTGTTCTAGGAACTTTGGTTTTAATTAATAACTTGTCTGCTGGAATTGAAAATATGTTAATCAAGTTTATAGATATCACAGAGACATCTTGAATTATCGCCTTTTGGAGGCCTTGTGTAGATTTCAAATTGTTCATGACCTCAATTCAATGAGGACAAGGGCACAAATTAGCACTTCCGGGAGCCGGATCACTGCAGAAATACAAACTGAATACCTAATTAGGTGGTAATTCCACAGAAGAAGGAAACTGACAGTTACAGTGAATCATAAGATGAACATATATGATGCTGTTCAGAAAAAAACCCCCACACATTCTACTAGGACCTACAAACAGGTCAGAGGCACATGAGGTAGTCCTTCCCCACTGTTCCAGGCTGGGAAGACTGAGCTGCAATTCCATGTCTATCTTCAGGGACTGCACTGCATCTCAAAACTGATACTGTTGGTACAACTATAGAAAGCAGGGAATAGGAAGATGAAATGTTAACAAGAATGATGAAGTGCTTGGAAATATTGTGTACATGTTGAATGAAAGTGGTGATAAAAGGAATAGAAAAGTCAAGGGAAAGTGCTGGCAGTGACAAGCAAACAGCAAACACTGCTGCGAAGAGGGGCAGAGTAAACTGATGCCGGTGTTTACGTGGATAGAAACAAATACATGCAATTAGTTATAAAATGGCAGATTTATGTCAAACTCCTGATAGAAACAAAAACCCAGATAGCTTGGCTGCAGAGAAGCAGCAATATCAACTTCTGATAGAAATGATGTTGCCTTCAAGCAAAATATGTGGACTATGGGACAATGAGATTCCTTCTTTTGCCCTATTTTGCTATGAAATATATTATCATTGTTCCTTATTATGAAGAATTCTACTTTGTTTGTACTGTTAACTGAGGAGCATTAAAGGTAGAAGAAGTAAAACAGTCAAGGTATCAGTGCTCTTGCAGGGAGGGAGAAGATCCAGCCAGGCTCCTGTAATTTTTTTATTACTGTACTTCAGGTTTTGAACAGCTGCCTTCCACATTTCATGTAAGAGCCTGCCCCCTCAGGCTACCTGCCTTTCTGAAAGGAATATATGAATATCCTTGAAAATGGCACTGCTGGGACAAGACAGATAATGCATATGTGATTCCCCAGTGTGATGATTCCCTGAGATGTGATAAACAAGGATAAACAGTTCCCTGTTCTGAATCAAGAACAGGATGAAAGTAAATCAGTGTATTATTTGAGTGCTTAAAATACAAGCCAGAGGTTACTTCTGGATCTTTTTTTAGAAGAGGAAATCACAATTGTCAATTCTGTTGAATTAAACAAAAATTTTTACCTACATCATCAGTCCTTGTTTTTTCCTGTCTCATTCATAATTGCTAAGAATGCCTTTCTGAAGCTGCTATTTTTCTATGTGCTTTGAGTTTGAGCACTTACCTGTCAGCTAAGGATTCTGCCCAAGAGTTAAGCACTGTAATATTTAAATACCCTTGAAATTCACTAACACAACCCACCTCCTATTTTAAGTCATTGCTCCTTTCTCAACACCTTTCTCTTTGACCTTCAGACAAAAAAGAAAAATAAAAAAGTCCATGGAATATGAAGCAGACTGTAATCTACCTGGTCTGTGTAGTGAAAGCTTCCTGTGCCCAAGAGCCACCAGTGCTTCTGGTACACAGAGAAGCAGGAGAAGAGCACTCATTTGGAAAGGCTGGAATGCAGGAGATTGCATTGGTTGTCCTATGAGCTCACTGCTTCATTGTGGAACATGACTGGGCTCAGTGCCTGGGCTATTCTGATGATGTTGACTTCAGCAGCTTCCCCTGACTCACTTCCTGCCAAAGACAGGGCTTGGATTAACCAGCAATGCCTGCAGACCCTCACTGCCAGTCATGTACTGTGTCTTTGGCATGGAAAGTTTACTTGAATTGTGTGTGACCTGTGTGCAGCACAAGGCTAGCCTCTGCTGAAATACAAAGACTAAAATTATTCTTGCAGTCCTTCTCCAGAAAGAACTATACATAGTTCTTCTACAGTGTATACTCTATTGATTTCCTAAATGTGATTGAAAATATCCTATATAGATTACAAAGACTTATTTTAAAACAGAAATAGTAATAGAAAATCTCATTTAATTTGATTTGTATTCTCAGAAATAAAACCATAAAATCTTGCTCACATATTTACATGTTTGAAAGATGAACTTTTTAGCCAAGTTCATCAAAACACTGAACTCTGACTTTTATTTGGAACTTCTGTTATCAGGAAAAAGCAAAACACATCATATGATGTTGGATATCAATGGAATATAATATTTCTGTATTTAATTAATACAGTATTCTTTTCTCCTAAGCATTTTAATACATGCTGTGTTTCAAACACATCATTCAATGTACTTTTGCTAAGTACAGGGTTCTTTTCATACAGATATTGGTGCAATTAACACTTTTTTTCAAGCTCATGTCTAACTTTTAAATCCTGCTGGAATTAGCATCAACTGTCCATTTTGACAACTTTTTGTTAGTTTTCTCTCAATGGAAGCATTCTCCTTTCAGCTGTTGGAGAAATTTTGTTTCACAAAGTTTGCTTAAAGACACTGCTGAATATTTTTCCTGGTTTTGTAGGACCAGATAATATGATAGCTTAAAGTTTATTTTTAAAATCAGAATCAATTGTTTCTGTAGATTCAAGACTTAATGGTCACAAAGCAAGCTAGTCACACCTGACCTGACTGATTTGAATGTGTTTTTAGGTTCAGGAGCTTGAGTATCTGCTTGTGCATGCATACATAATAAAGGATGTGTGCATGTGATATATCGTAACAATGATCACAAGTTAGAAAAAATGCTTGCATCTTAAGTTAATTCTTGTAATTTTTCTAGTATTCCAGACACAGAGCTGGGAGATTTTTCTCTCAAAGACTGAAAAAGAAGGAAGATGCCTTGTGTGACTACTACCTGCTGTACTCCTGAAATGTGCATTTGGAATCTTTCCAGAAAGGCGAAATAAGTTCTACGCAAAATCTCTCTTAGCTAATGCCCTTCATCTTAAGAGCCACTGCCTACCACTTGTTCTTCCTTGTCAAGACAAGAGAACTGAAGGGATGATGAAGGCTAAGCAAAGCATGAGCACTGTCTTGCAGTGATGCCATCCATTTAGTGACTCTTGACAATCTTCTGGCCATTTGTTTGGTTTGGGATGGAGAAAAAATTTATTACTTTGATGGTATTCTTAGTTGTGACAGAAGGTGCACAAAAACATTTGGGGAGAAATTGGCTTCCCACAGTGCTTTTGAATACAAATACATAGGACACATTAAGTGTTTGGGTAAAAAAGTTTAACAGGTGTTTTTATACAGAACTGTGATCTGTTTCAGACATGCACAGTCCGTGAAAACTTGGAATTAAGAACAGATTTTCCCATATTAGCAGAGGACCATCTTCCTCTGAGTGCTAGCTGGCACTAGTAGCGATACCAAGGATGCCTTCTGGTTCCAGAGAGAGCACACCAGTATGCAGGAGAGGAATGCTTGTCTCATTAAATTTTGATAGAGTTAATAGAGCTGATGCATTAATCACCATTAACCAGCAACCTGATATGTCCCCAGAACCTGCTTAGGAGTGCCAGGTTAGGATAAAAGGAACTGGAAGGGTAAAAAGAATGGGAAAATCAAGAGGTGATTAATGTACCTGCCTTCATGAGCATTCAGTCACACTCTTGGTGTACAGGACATTTAGCAGATACGTTCTTACAATAATGGCCACCCCACAGGGTGTAGGAGTATTTTTTAGGAATTACAATAATATGGCCATTATTATAGAACATTTTTAATGAAAGAATCCTCCTAATGGCTGTTTTATCAGGACAGCTCTGTATTTTCCTAAGACAATGTCGGGGTTTGGGATAATTTTTTTCTTTTTTTTTTGTTTGCCTCTCTGTCTGAGGAATTTTTCCCCATTCTTGTTGCTGGAGGACGATAATGGGTGGGTGATTAGTTGCTGGGAGGCGATAATGGGTGAGTGATTAAGAAAGACAAAGAGTTGGCTCTGAGATGGGTGCGGCTAGCTAGCCGTTATCTAAGATTCCCTGGTATCTGAGATACCCCCTCAGAGGGGGGTGGAGATACTGGGGGAATGGGACTAGTTAAAAAGAGCCAAGCACAGCTGGAGACTACCTTTCTTCGCTTTGGGACACCCAAAGGAGAGGGAGAGAGACTGCTTGGAGCTCCAGGAAGAATCTTCCTCCACCGTGGGCTTCTGTCTTCAGCTGCGTGTTTCTACCAACTCTCCACCGTCCACTCCAGTGTCTCGAGGGAAGGA
>VYZT01042087.1:8148-29106 GCA_013400735.1 Pomatostomus ruficeps | reverse complement strand
CATTGTTGTTGTTTTATCTGTCCCATTATATATATATATATATATTAATAAAGGACTGTTATTCCTCTTTTCTCATACCATTGCCTGAAAGCCCCTTGATTTCAAAATTATACCAATTCGGAGGGAAGGGAGTTACATTTTTTCCTATTCTAAAGGAGGCTTCTGCCTTCTTTAGCCAATACCTGTCTTTGAAACCAAGACAGACAACCTGTAACTATTTAAAAGTCATATCTCCAAATTACCACATTATTAAAACCAGTTAAACAAGAGGTTTGGTTCTTGGTTCCTAAGCAGCAAAAATGAGTTGCTGACAATGATGACAATGATAGCCCTGAATTTTCTTGTTTATCCTTAGCAGAGAAAGGTTCAGATTAAACTCCTACATATAAATGTCAGACAGCTTTGAGAACATTTTCTGGACTCCCTGGATGAGACAGTGCATTGTCAGATAACTATCCTGTTCTCCAAGGAGGAGGATTACATGCTAGGCATCCGCTCTCCTCTGGTCAATTCCTTGTGTAGGCCTGGAGTGCAGCATTGTGTTAGTGCAGCTCAGTGAAGAATTCTGTGTACAGTATGCAAACCCAGATTCACACTCTGTGCATTGTTGCTGTAATACTGACAGAGAATTAGTAGAATTTTGTAAGAAAAATAGTTAAATGGAGCTACTGTGAATGTAAACAGAAGGCTGATAAATGAAAAGACACAGTTCTGTAAATGCTTTATGCTGGATTCTGAGAAAGGGATTACCAATATAGGAATCAAATTAAAAGTGAACGTTATTTTGTGAATGAATGTTATTCCGAAGTGGTGAGCACATGCAGATAGCAGACTCTGGGGAAGAGAGGGACATACAGGTTTAATTAGTTATATTCTTGTGCCTCCATGAAGTGGAAGAAAATCTTCCTTGTCTGTATATTGTCTGTCCATGTTCTACACTTGTGGTGTCAAAGCGTTTGTTTCTATATTTAAGATTACTGAAAGAATTGACTAAATAGAGTCCTTTGGCTCCTAGCACTAAGTTGAATCTCAAAGGATGTTACCAGCTGTCATAATAGGTGTTACCTGCATTAGTGTTTTGCAAATAAGTTAGGGACATTTTATGGTAAAGCTCATTTAAGTGCATTCCTGCATGGATGGCAAGAGCTCCCTGCACTGTGCATTACTCAGCTCAAAGGCTGTATTACATTGTGCCAAATATGCTCTGTGTTCTAGGACACACCCCCTGCTCAGCAGGCTTCATGGAATGCAGCTGTGAATGGTACAGCTTTAGCTGCATATTAGGTTTCCAGTATCCAAGTATTCTTTTTATATCATTCAGAACTCCATCTCCTCAAATATATTTTGGGAACATCCTTGTAAAACTTCCCCCAGCTCTCATAGTATTGACTGTAAAGAGTACTGGAACGGTTTATTCATGATTACAGTGGATATCTGGGTGCAGCTGTCATCCTACAAAAAGATCACCCTGGTAACACCAATCAACAAGCAGAGTAAGATGATCCAAATATATCTGAAACCTTCTAAATGTTGTCTTTCAACTGAAATACAGACTCACAACTTCATTGCAAGCTGCCTGATGATGTGGGATCTATGAAATGTGTCATATATACACTGTTACTCAGTGGTGAAAAACCATTGATTTTCAGTTTTATTTACCTAGTAGAATTGGAGAAAGGGCCTCCCCAATAAGGGAGCTGTAAGAAGAAACAAAGTAAGTAATTAGTTCAGCATTCTTTGGGAAAAGTTATTGGGAGAAGAGAATCACCATGAGAAATATCAAACACTGAATCCATCTTGCTTTCTTCAGCTCACACTGAACAATGACCAGCGCTAAAATTTACAGCAGAATTTATTATAGCAATAAGGGGAACTTCTGGGTAGGAAGTCAGCTTACCTTTATACTTGTATACAGAGCTGATGCTGCAAAGATGCCACTGGTGACATAGCTCAGCTCTGGGATGACAGAAGTAGCTTTGCACCTGCCTCATAATCATAGCCACAGAGAGGACAGGGCAGAAAATGTATTGAAGAGGAATCAGAGCAAAAATGCAGCTGATATTCCATGATGTCATCTGGAAATCAACTCATAGGAAAGAGATGGAGAGAAGGTTTGAGGTGAGACCACTACACATCTGTAAGACCACTCACTACCTGCAGATCATGCCCACAGTATTGGAATTCCAATCACCCATATTACTGTTTACAATTCCTGCTAATATAGTTGCATATACTACGTTAGAAAACACAACATTAGGCAACACAACATTAGAAAAGAGAATAAAACATGGGGAACAGTGTTGGGAGAACTTGTGTTCTTTCGACACCATGCATAGCGTGGTGACACAACAGTCTCATAGAAATGGTTGAAACAGAGCATCACCTTTCAGCACATTTTCTCTGACTCATTTCCTTAAAATCAAAACCAACAAAGACATATTCAGTGCTGTCTGTCAATGGTTTCCAGCTACAGTCTACTGTATTCAATGCATTGCAGATTTTGCAGCACTGAATGGGCACATAATTATAAGACAATCCTGAATTCATTATTACCGTACATATATCCTCTAAACCAGGGGCTAATTGAATACTTTTTATAGGTCTTAAAAGAAAAATTATTTTGGATCTGTTTTTACTGTGTATTTCCATGGATAGACAATGACCTTGTGTTATGCTTAACACATCTGTGGCCCTCTGAAACAGGTACTTCTCAAATTTTATTTTAACCTGCTGTCAAAACATTTTTAGAAAAAAACTCCTTTGTTCCCAGACTTCACAGGGCTTTGTATCCTGAAACTCTGTAAATTCATATCCACATCTAGGGTGCTTTTTAATTTTTCTGTGCAACCATGAAAGCTTCCTGTCATGGTACCTTAGTATGAAATGATTGACTCATTGCTCTTTGCTGCTTTTTCTTAGTAATCACTTATGAGCATACTCTGTATTGCAGCAATATATAGACAGTATTACACTGATTAATTCACATTAGTAATCTTTCACATAATGTTACGCAATTAAATTACTGAATAGCTCCATACATGCAGTAAAATCACAATTGAACTCACAATTATTTTTATCAACTCTTCTAACAGTATAAGAAGTGCTTTAAATTCAACGTGAACTTAAATGTTCTGCTGTCTTTCTTTTACCTTTGTGAACAGAACAAGTCAGATTTTTAAGGGCACTGAGAGTAGCCTCTTGTAATGATGTCCAGCAGAAGTGGTTATAAATATATATATATTGCTTTTTCTCTGTATGGAGATATAGCAGTCTTTAGAAATTTCCCAGATAATTCAATACAGTGTGACCTAACTTCAATACAATTTTAATAATCCTGCAGAATTTCTGAATTTTTCTCCAATTTTTATTCATTCCATTTCTAATTTTGGCAGAGTACACTCTTGCTATATTAGTAGCGTCAGGAATTTGTAGAAAATTGAGTGGTGACATTAAAAATGAATTGATGTGCTCCTTTATACACATAAATATATTCTTTAAATGGCAATTGGACAAATTCTGCTTGACTCCAGCTCTGCAGTGCTGTCAGTAGGACCACCATAGGTGTCATTTCATAAGGAAAGGAGGAATGGAAGACAAGAGACTTCCACCTTCCAATGAAGAAAATTCTTCCTTCATACCTGCACTGAGGTCTGGAGGAATTTCTTGATATATAGATGCTCCCCTATCCCTATAAAGCATTGACAGGCACACAGGAAGATTCAAACTACTGCTGTGTTTATACTGAAAGCCAGTTCTTGGAGAGAATTGCTTGGATATACTTCTTTCCCTGGCCGTGTAGCTTCTGAGTTGTGGCCAGTTTATGCTGAATATTCTTTTACCCTGAAGTCAATACAAAATGTGTCAAGGTAGCATGTATCAGATTGCTTATGCCAAATTGTACAGTAAAGTACTTGAATTCATTTGCATACAGAAAAGAGAGTCACATATTCTAGTCTCTTAGTCTCTTATTACGTTGTCAGACAAACAGGTAACTGAATGCAGTGTCTCACCATAGACAGGTCCCCTAAAGGAGTATATAGGAATCTTCACTGTTAAATGTTTTATAAAAGCCAGAAAACACTTAAGCACATTTAGAACTTCTGGAGTTCATCTCTAAGTTACATAAGGCTTAGCTTTTTCCTCCAGATATTCCACCATTGTGGATATAAGATTATACAAGATTATGACTCTGTAATGTCAATTTATCACAGTGCTCTCTGTACTGCTACCAAGTACAACCACAAATCATGAAAAACATCAGTAAGTCCCTATAAGAAATTTGTCAGAATATTTGAAAGTACATGTATAATAAATGAAGAACACATGTTTCATAGGAACCACATGAAACTAGAGCTGTACCGAATGCTTTGCCAGAGACTTGAACAGCTGTGGACATCATCTCTCTCTCCCCCTATGAAGTTTTAAAAGACATTGTTTTCTTTTTAGCCTGACAGGTGATGTTTACAATACTGCTGATCTTCACAATACCGCTGATCTTCCTAAATGACGGATTGCCCAAATATCTCTCTAGACTACTTCTACCTCCTTAAACGCTGTCTTTGGATTTTTGTTTTAGCTATTTGTCACTTTCTGCCAAATTACAGAGGGTCTTCACTGTACTATCCTTGTCACTTCTAAAAACACCATCATTTAGTTCTGAAAAAGTACCATGTTACCTTCTGCATAGCATTATCTGTCTGGTAGCTACAATGAAGAAATGGAGAGTTTTGTTCATTGGCTGTTCTGTTCAGAGTGTGTGCGCACAAGAACAGCCCCTCAAATACACATTTCAAGGTTCTAAAGAGGTTTGTCTCACTTCCCTGACCTTGATGCCTCAACAAGACAGCTTTGATTTTTTCTGTCTAAATGCAATGTAAGAGAGAGGCTCCAAAGTCTCTTTGCTATTATGTTTTGCATCTCGGATCAAGGTCACAGCTTCATTGTTATTCAGAGTGATTATACATTTCTTTACACCAAGAAAAACTTAGCAATCAACCCTTCCACCCAATAATATCAATGGAATACTGTCACTTCCATGTAAAACCAGGGCATACAGTTTCATTATCTCTCTAGTCTTCCTACTCTACCAGTTTTTGCTTTTCCTCTGAGATAAAAGCTTGCTGCTTCTCTCATTCCTATTTCAGATCTATTTCCAATAATAGTAGTAATAGTAGTATTAATAATAGTCATCATCATCGTCATCATCAGTGGGAGTAGAAGATGTTTTCTTTTATTAAATCTCCAGATATTAGCTCCCATAATTTTCAGTGTCTACAGTGATTTGCGAAACCTGTGGAAGGTGCAAAAACTTTACTTGACAACTTTGTTATAAAATATATTGATATTAAATTTTGAGCAACCTTTCAAAATGCTGAACAGTGTTATATTCAAAAAGGTGAATGAATGATAAACATTCTATTACATAAGTCAATCTAGCATTCATTATAATAGATGCAGAATTTTACTTTGTTTTATCTGCTTGAAAAAGTAACAGGAATGTAAAATACTTTTATCTGCACTGAACACATGCAGTCATCATTATATATCGAAAAAACCCCAACCTGCTGATTATAAAATGGCTTAAATAGCCCCAACTGTCCCTGAAGAGCTACTGTGTGCTGTGTGAAAGCTGAATAATCTTCCCCATGTCAGAAGGTGACTCTTCAGCTGTTCAGGATCATGAGCTGATATGCTACCTCTTGTAAAAAAAAGTATTCAAAACACAAGAACATACAGTTAGGTAAAGATCATTGTGATGATTCTGGAATTAATCTGCAAGAACTGACAACACTGAAGCCAATCTAGTAAGAATGAGTAAAGAAACTGTAGCTTTTACTTAAAACCAAAACATGCAGAACACAGCAGATTCACACCAAAATAGGTTCAATGGAAATATGAATTTTTTACATCCTATTTGGCTCATTTTTCATTTACAAAGACAGTTTGGAAGAAAGGAATGTGTTCAAATACACTTTATATTTAAATACATACTGAATGCACTATTTATATAACACCAGAAGTGCAGTCTGTGCAAAAGTACTCCAAACCATTATTGCTCGGTGTTCTGAATAAAATACTTTAACTTATTTGTAAAGGCACATTGATAGAAGAAAAGATGTTTCAATCATCTGTGTTTCCTTTAATCAACAAAATAGGGGGATTCACTTTGGCCCCTGTGCTTAGAAAAATATGACTTTGATTTTCAAAATCTCCTTTTCTGTAGTATTTACTGCTAGTATTTACATGGTAGTTTCTTCCCATTCAAGCTCCACATCACCTGCAGAAGAAACAGATACATTACATTAACCTACCTTGTAAACAAATAGTAACTAATGGCAGATAACTGTTTTTCACTGAATTTAAAAGATATTGCATGAAAAACTCGAGAAAGCTTGAGCAATGACTATTACTATGAGGGGAAATGAAGAGCAGAAAAAGGCTAGATATTTATACTTTTGAAGCAAGAAAATGTGTGTCAAAGGACTTTTTTTATGCTTCTTAGTCTGGACAAGTCATTGCACCTGCTATGAAAAAATAATTTTGACACAGTCTGTATCTCCTTACCTTCCATGGCATCCAGAGAGTCCATCTTTTGCAGTGCTGAATAATTTACAAAACATAAGGGCTGACTACTTCCCTTGGTTGTCAACAGATCCAATACACATTGATGCAAAAATATATATTGTGCCTGTAAGGTGTGAATTTAGAAATACTTGATTAGAACAAAATTTTACTTGTAACGCCAAAAAAACTTTTTACTTTTCTGATAACACCTAGAAAATCTCAAACTAACTGCAGCTTAACTCAGCAGTCTCAGTACTTTTGTGATCATATCATATATGCCTGATCTGGTTTCAATTATAATGAAGCATAATGCTTTAAATTCATCAAAACATGTTAATCCTTATGCCCAGTAAAATAGATGAAATTAGATTAACCATAACTGAAAATAATAGGCTACTCCACAATTTTCTGTGATTGTTTGTTCTATAAAAAGACGTTTTGACACTAGATGCAGACTGAGGAAACTGAACCACGTGAATGTAATATTTAGATAAGAAAACTTTCCTCTTTCTGCCATAGAGAAAACCAGCAGGGTGCACTCAAATGCAGACGTTCAAGTAAATCTATATGTTCTAGGAGCATGCACCAGTGCTACGAGCAAATTAACCCAGCATTTTGAGTGACGCTTCTCAAGTTGAGGCCTCATTTTTAATAGATGATAGTACAAAGAGTGGGCAACTAAAGTTAATTCAACTCTCCCAAGGACACAAAGTCTGAAAAGAGGAAAACAAAATAAGGCAATGTAAGAATGAAATAAGGGAATGAAAACAGATAAAAATATAATAAATGTATTAGGCATATATTCATTCACATGCGAGAAGTACTGTATATGTAGAGATGCAAAATATAAACCAGATGTGTTCAGATTAGAAGCGACCTCTTGAGACCACCTGGTGCAACTACCACAAGCTGGGTCAGCTCAAACCTGTTGCCCAGGAGCTTGTCGAGATGGATTTGGAATATCTGCACCAAGATCAGAACATTACCCTTGACTTTTGCACAGGTAAAAATATTTATGTAATTTTTCTGCTCAATAATTGCTATTTTGGTTCAGAACTGCCATCAATTTGCAATTCAAGTGTCTCATATGTATGAGAGAAGTTTGCTTACATGGATAAGTTTTATGGTCACATCTTATTTTGAAGCTATAAACAAGAAAAATACAGGTCTGAGAGCAATCAAATTTATTTATTTTACTCAGAGATCTTACAGAAAGGGGACTGACTGAGGGATTTCTATACTGAGTTCTGGGAAGGAATTGCTCCTCTCTTTTATAACTTCTGTGCTGATCACATAAAATCTGATTAATAGGCGACTTAATAGTGTTTTATAACAGAACTCTCAGAACAGCTTGACTTTTGAATCCACCATAAAACTTTACAAGACTGACTCCCTTAGGGAAAATTTTGTTGCTGAACTGACTTTTGTAGTCTTGCAAACAGGAGCTAGAAATGACCTGGACAGAGAACAGCCTATCTCATAATTTTGCAGCTAGCACACAGATGGATACTTGATTTTTTAGGAAATCTGAACTCTGACACTATCATCTTGCACTACATTTTGACACATCTTTTCCTAGCCCCTGCCAAAATATTCAAATAAAGAGGTACACAAAAATGATGCATATTTTAAAAACATACCTTGATCTTATTGAATGTCTCACTGTTCTAAGATTTTATTTTGGGAGTGCTCCTAATAAATTGTCTGCCAGCCTTTGATTTATTTCTAGATGATTCTACTTATAGTGAAAAGTGCAAAACAAGAACCAAAAAATATTCCCAGAATTCATCATCACAAGAAAGTGCTGGCAATTGTTTATCTGCATCAAGACTTCAAAAGGAAAAATTTAGAGCAAATGGTAATCACACTGCACCTTACAAGAAGCATCATGTAAGAGTATCACCAGAAGGTCCCATAAAATCTTCTGAAGAAGGCTTAACTGCTTTGTGTATTTTGACACACTTTTTACATATTCAGATGTGATATGGACTAGCAGATTTGCATTCCCAATGGAGCAAGTCTACTTACTTTAAAATCAATTTAAGTCCATCAGGCATGTGGAAATTCATACTGAAACTACTCGTCCATACTGAGAAGCTGCTAAATCGTGCTGTATACTCAAAGGCTTCAGGCTGCCCTGGGTTAGAGCTGGCCTGCAGGAGACTTGTGCCAGAAGCCTTATCAAAATAAAGCTGATTTATCTTCCACTGGGCACTTAGGATCAGCTTTAAATTCTTCTATTATTCCTTTATGTACACTCAGAATTCCAGATACAGCAGAAGGAAGTCTCCCTCACCAGCAGCTCATCTCTGATTTATACCCATACAAAATAAGTCTGCCAGAAATGTACGTATTTAGACTCAAAACCCACCATTGATTTTGAACAGTTTCAAATCTGTACTTAAATCTACCCATATGGGCTATTTTAGTTGAAGCAATTGAAAAACAATTAAGGAATCAATAATGAGTTCAAAGGTAAATGAATATTTTAAAGTTTGGTGGACTATTCCACATATGCATACACAAAAAAAAAATACACTTAAGTAGTAAATAAAGTCAAATTAAGTGGTGCATGAGCAAATCCATTTTTAATTTAACAATTGTTCACCCAAAACTTGAAATAAAATTTCTTAGAGACTGAGAAATTATTATTTAGGTTCTAAAAATAAACAGCACTCTTTTCAGCACTTGTCAAGATTTGGCTGGCTAAGTATGCTTAGGTGGATACATAAAATGTATTTCCACAATGCTTGAAATAAATAAAAGCAGGATTTGGTAGAAAATATATTATACAGCTGATTGCTATGAACTTTCTAGTCTTGTTTTGTGGATCAGAAGAAGAGGTGACAATTTTTCAACAACAGGAAAGCAGAATAGATAAATCTTACCAGATTCTGTACCATACACATTCTTTCACTTCTTAGCTCAGCTACAAGTCCATAGATATCCACAAAATCGTGGTCATTTACATGTTGGGTTAAATGGTCAAGTGCAATATAAACACCTGTTCTTCCAACACCAGCACTGCAAATGTGATAAACAAGATAAAATGAAGTTTTTATTTTTATGCTTTTAGTATTTTTCTTAGAATATTCTGGATAAATTATTTATTGTGAAAAGAAAAACTTTTGAAAAAAACCTAGATTTTTTTCAGTATTTACATTTTGTTAATTCTTTGTTGTACTGGATCAAGTGAAATCTGGATTTGAGACATTTTCTAATTTCAATTTCACATTTTCATCATTTTTGATGTCTCATTTTTATCAGAAAAATGAGATATTACTCATGTATGTGTTTCTATGACCCCAACCTATTTGAGTGGTAAAAAAGAGCCTATAGCTTTTCTGTGAGTTTTCTAGAGCTCATTATTTGAGAGGAAATATAATTACAGGATTTTGGGAAATCACACCCGGATTCTGTGATACTTTTGGTATTTGAGACAAAACAACATCAGATCTAGTGAAAAATTTAAAAGAAAATACTTTTAAAAGGAGGATCAATGTGAAAGACATGCTGGTAGGTAGCGTTTTATTTCAAGGTCTTATAATGCATAGGATTGTTTCCAAATTACTATCAGATTCTCTGCAATTGGTGCAATAAATGCAGGGTATGTCACTCCAGATAATCAAGAGATATATAGCAAAGCTCTTGAAGTTGCAAGAGCTAACGAGCAAAACGTAATGATTGAGTTTTCTGGATATGAGAATACATAGTAATGCTTTATTATTATTATTTATTATTATTATTTATTTTAATCTGGAATTTGAGCACAGGTGGAGTATCAGGCCCATGCTGGCCCCTTCACACATCTCCATTCTGAAAAGAGGATAGGGCTCCTTGAAGAGAGTTCCCACAGAATATGGTCCTGAAAGAATGAAGACTGTGTTGCTGTCTCCTGTCATAGTCTCTCTGGCCCTTGCAGTAGAAGGAAATGTTCATCAAAGACAACAATATCAAATAAATAAGGCTATACCACCCTTTGTGGGTGGCACCCATAGCATGCTGAGGACAAATAAAAAGAACTCCCATACATGATAAAGTGGTTTGGGAAAAGATGAGGAGCATCAAAGCCGTCTTTTCCTTCCATGTATTTCCAGACTCACACCAAGTGAGAATGAAGCTGTCAGGGTTTGGAATACTTTTTTGTTTAGCTCTCTGTGTTGGAATTTTTCCCCATTCTACTTACTGGAAAGCCATAGTGGGCGAGTGATTAGTTACTGGAAAGCCATAATGGGCGAGCAATTAGTTACTGGAAAGCCATAATGGGGGTGATTAAGGTGAGACAAAGAGGTGACTCTGAGATGGGTGCGGCTGGCTAGCCCTTATCTGGACTCTCTGATAGCTGGGATTGTTTCCCCTCGGAGAGGGGCAGGGCTACTGGGACTGGGGACAAGTTAAAAGAGAGCTAAGCAGAGCTGGAGGGCACTCTCTTCTTCGCTGCTGGACATCCAGAGGAGAGAGACAGAAGCTGCTGGAGCTCTAGGGAGGATCTGCCATCACTGCAGGCTTCTGTCTCCAACTGGGTGCTTCTATCCTTGCTCCCCGACTGGCTGTGACCGGGACTCCATCAAAGCTGCGTGTTTTCTACCAACTCTCCATCGCCTGCTCCAGTGTCTCGAGGGAAGGAAACTCGGGGTTCCTGAGCCCCTTTCTTCCCCTCTCAGGGGAGTCATCGCACCCCTCCCTGCGCACCAGGAGTACCAGTGCCCCTGCCAGCTGTGACTGTGACATCATCAAGGCGGGATTGCCAACAAGCGGGAAGAGACTGTCCGTGGGTTTGTGTGTTCTTATTCGTTGTGGTTACTATTGTTGTTGTTTTTGCCTGTCCTATTATATATATATATATATAAAAAAATATATTAGTAAAGGACTGTTATTCCTCTTTTCTCATACCATTGCCTGAAAGCCCCTTGATTTCAAACTTTTGCCAATTCGGAGGGAAGGGGGTCACATTCTCCTATTCTAAAGGAGGCTTCTGCCTTCTTTAGCAAATACCTGTCTTTGAAACCAGGACAGAAGCAAAGACTCAGGAGCAGACCTGTGAGTTCAGATCCCTCTTATGGAGCATGCCCACTCATTCAGTGGGAACACTGACTCGCATGAAAAATGCAAACACACTCAGCGGTTTCCTTAAGACTTAGGCCTCCCCACACACTTACTCTTTGAAACAGAAGTTTAAGGGTGTCAATGAAATCAGTGGAAACTATGACAGCTGTACACCTCTAACCCCTCTAACCTTCAGACCATTTATTTAAGAGCCTAAATATAGGTTTTAGCTGTTTACAGGCATCCAAATTTGAAATGTGGCCTATGCAAACCCTTATTCCTACTTGTCATTCTCTGTGGCTTCCAAATAGTTTCTTCCTTATGATATGTGACATGTACATTTTAAATATATTTTTAATACTTGCTTCTTAAAAGAGCTCTAAATATAATAGAAGTAATTTAAACCAACACATGTCATTTGTTATTCCTCTTCTTATGATTAAAGAAGAAAATGGAGATAGATCCAGCAGTACTTTATGGTAATTGTTGGATCAATTATTCCCCTGACATCACCTCAACGGATTTCCATAAATGGAAGAACAGACTTTGGCATTTTACCTTCTAGAAAGGAGTAAGAAAGCCTGCTAGTGAAACCTTCACTGCTGTCCATTCTACAACCATATCTGTGAACTCAACCTTCATGGTTGTTTTTCTGGAAACTTCCCTGTGCATTATTATGCACTTGAAATTCTAAGGTACCAAAAGATGATTTGGTGAATGTGCTTACCTGCAGTGAACCACCATTGGTGTGTTGTCATGTGCTCGACTTGCACGGATAAGTTTTACAAAATGGATAATTGGTGCAGTAGTTTCAGGAACTCCGTGTTCTGGCCAAGAAGTAAAGTTACACTGCCGCACCATCATGCAGTCTCCATGCTGAAAAATATAAAATAATGTAGTTTTTACAGAAGAAATTCTACAGAAGGTTCAGTAAGGTACATGTAACTTCATGTAAAAAATAAAGTTAGAATAGCATAATAATTATAAGGTTACTGGCATGAAGGGATAATTTGTTGTGCACAGAACTTCTGGCAGGTTTTTTGGGATGGCATCAAGTCCATCTTTCAGGAAGTATTAGTGACTTCAGCAGTCACTCTCCATTTGACTTTAGTCATTATATCCGTGTAATTTGTAGATTGCAAGGTGAAGTTTCTATGGCTCATTTAGAAATCTAGTGAGCTGGGATGACAAATTTGTTCAGGAAAAAGCAACCACTCTAAGAATAATCCAGTGAAGTAAAGGCAAACACACATACACTGGTAAACACAGATATATTTTCTTTCATGCTCTCTCAATCAGAGCAGCAGCAACAGTAAGCTCAAAAAAGAGGTTATGATCTGATACCTAGATTACTTTTGAAGGATGTAAAAATGAAAGAACAAAGGCCTGTCTAGCTCAACATGTTGTTTCCAACAGTAGTCAAGAAAAAAATGTAAGGGAACATTATAAAACATGAATGTATCTGTAGTTCCTCAGAATATCCTTCCCATTCTTAATAGTTTGTGACTTGTGAATTGCCTCAGTCAGAGACAGTAAATTGAAATTTAATAGTACTTGTCAGTATTTTCTTCTGATTTATGCAGATTTTTTGAATCCCTGTAAGTTTTTAGCATCAATATTCTGCAGCAAGGAGTACCACAGTTTAATCAACTGTTGTGTAATGAACCAGTTCATATTTTTTTAAAATTTCCTTGGAACCAATCACTTGCTTCTCTCATATTGCAAGAAATATTGAACAACTGTGAACAATTATGTGTAGCAACTACTTTGTAGTTGTACCATTTTTTTTAAACTGATCAAGATAAAAATGAAAGAGAAATTACTTTGGATGCACAGTGGCAGTGATTTTGAGTTATTTGCTTCACATATGCTTTTTATGTTCACTGGAAGATCATCAAGCATCCACCCATTTGTGAATGGAAGTACAATCTTAAAACCAGCAATACAGCACAGTTACTGACATGCTCACCAAGGGCATAGGTTCTTTTGCAGGGTAGTTCAGCTATAGTAAATGAATCACCCAGGCAATTCGGATTATCTTCTTTTCAGTCTCACCCTCACCCTTGTTAATACAAGCGACTTTGAATATTGCTGGCATGCATTTTTATTCTAAATAGCCCTTCCTCCAGTCTTGTTCCTCTGTGTTCTATTTTGAGCTAAAAAAAAAGTTTTATCTTCTCTCAATCATTTTAAAATGTTCTCTGTACTATGTGCACAACATATCCTTATGGGGTGACCACTAAGACAAGCCCCTAACTGCTGTGTGCTTTTTGTCACGCACACGTGCCACAGGATGGTTATGCCTGCATTTGGACAGCCAAATTCAGGTCCTAAGATCTGACTGCACTACATACAACACAGATCAATGCTGGGAGTGCAAAAGAAAGCTGACTTCATGTTGGGTCATTATTCCCATATTGCTTTTTGAGCCCACCTGTTGTTCCGACTTAATGCTGGATTATAATTTTTCCAAAGTGTGGAAAACATGGCTGTGGATCATGATGAAGGTGAAGATCTCTGCTGTACCCCTATTCCTGCTTCCCAGCACAAAGAGTGGGAGTAATACTGATGATTCTCATTTATATGGGGTGAACCTCCTGGGGGTGGAGGCCAATGTCTGGTGGTACAATGCAAAACAGATGCACCAGAGAATCTTGCCCTTTAATCTGAGAGGGATACATTCAAATCCCAGATTGGTTAGGATTACGCCTTTCTAGAACAGTCACTGAGGCGTCCAAGTAGAAACTTCACCTCCTACCAGACCAGAAGTTCAGTAACCTTAATAGGTCCTTCATAGCATGTTGGACAAATATCTGAGCCCTTTATGACAGAAATTATTAGGAAATAAAACATGAATGAAAACAAAATGCAGGACAACCAGGCAGTACAATGCATATGTACTAAAAACTTAAAAGAAGAATATTGAGGGAGTAGTTAGGTGGGATATAGCATATCTGATGTTCTTTGGGGTGTTGGATGAATTTTTTTCAATCAACTTCCAGTTCTGGCTTACCCTTTCAATTTTTAGATCTCTGATGGTCCAGTCTATTTGAACATCTTCCATCAATTTAGTAATCACTATATCCCCAAACACAGTCACTGGTTTATTATCTTCTGGCCAGTACTGATGACATCTTATCTGCAGGGAGATGATTACTAATTAATTAACAATTATCATGCTATAATCTTCACAGAAACTACACACAGAATTTCCAATTATATCAAATGCTTTTAATTGATGCACTGGTAACTTACACGTCCTTTTTCAAAACATTGTGTGAGCATCACAAGTGTTTTAGCTCTTGTCTCCCATACCATTCTCCAGAAATCACCCACTGTTCCTGGTAATGGTCCCTGAGTTGCAATAAACTCATTTGGACATAAATAGCCCTAAGAAAGAGAAAATATTTAATACAATGGTAGGCAAGGAAACAAAAGAGTTCACATTTGACTCAAAGTTGTGCCTGTATCTGCCATGCCTAAGGCTAAAACCTTGTCAGACACACTAAGCGAATTGGCATCTGCCTGGATAATCCCTGCATAGAAGGCTGCCTTGGAAAACTAAGGAAATAATGGCATTTTTCTGTAGTTCAGTTATGAACCAACACTCTACTAAAGTATGGAAAATGCCATGGTACTAGAAATGCATTTAGCAGAGAAATGACAGGGACATCAGGTCATCAATTCCCACTTAAAAGTATCTAAGCCTTCATAGTAGCCTTACTGCAGATCCAACCAGAAGCCGCCAAGAACTAAGTCAAGAGGTGGCCAACAAAATAGAATTAAATAGTGCTAAGAAGCAGTGGAGCCAGGGAAACAACTAAGGAGGAGTCTGAGAGCTAGTGCAAGTAATACACACACTAATGACCTTGTTCTTTGGTGATTGTCAGGGATCTGCTGTAACTTACAGCTGGAGCTTACTCAAACAAATGATCTCTGATGAAAGGTCTTCGAGAAACCTACTGTAGGTGTTGACTTTTATTTCAGTGTTGGCTTCTGCTTTTTAGTTAATTTATAAATTGGTGTAAAATTCGGGAAGAAAGAAGTTTGTTGAAAAAATCTCTGTAAGTGCTGTGAGTGAATAGGTTCATATGCATCTGGTTCCTCATAGAAAAGAAGTGTACCTACAGGAACGATTATGTACCACAGAAAGTCTAAAATAATAACAATAGCAATACATTTATGCTGTAGAACTAGAAGTTTATAATATCACAGACTTCTGCTTATTGCTCAAGACCACTGACACAGTGGTTTATAACAACACCAAAGCTTCTTGTTGGAATTATAGCCCTATAATTCGCAGCTGCCTGTTACTTACTCCACCTATAATATAAAGAACAGGTGGCAGTGGGAAACTATGTTAATCCTCCTTAGTTTAAGAGTGAGGTGAGAAACTATAATTCAGGGATGCAAAGCTCACAGTTCAGTAACTGACTTTGTTTAACCAATGAAAGTAAAAGTAGCAACAGAGTTCCCATTTGTTAAAACTGTACACAAGATTTCTCATTTCCTCTCTTTACATGTGTGCATATGTAAATAGACCTAGGTAATTAGGTGTGTAAATATACATGTATATTGCATATTTACAGCTATATGCATTTATGTATTTCTACATCTACAAATCTGGAAAGTGAGAGCATATAAAGGGCAAAACTTTAGCCTTGAGAAACCATAATACTGGAATTGTCTGTTCACTGATGAATAGTCACCCAAAATGTATGCAGACAAGGAAAATCTCAGTAGGGAATACTTTGTAGCTGGCTTTTGCTGCAGCTTTTTGAAAGCTGCTGTTAGTGCTCCCTGTCTAAGCCTTGGCCTGTCAGTGACAGGAAGGGTAAAGACCAGGCCATGCTCTAAGCTACCTGTTTCCCTTTCAGTCATTCTGTGTATAGTCCCAGCACAAAGTGGCATGGTCCTTCCTACCTGCTAACCTTCAGAACAAAGACATTCCATATAAAGGGAATAAATAGCATTTGCTGATAAGAAAGGAAGATCCTCTCAGCTCTATTGCTTATTCTCTGTAATGTCTCTTAGTTGCCTGGAAATAACTATTTTTACTCTCCTTTGTATTGTCTGTTTTGACTACACTCTGCATGTCCTGCTGTGTGTTTGAAAAGTGTTTGGTGTAAACCAAGTCTTGATCTCATGTGAGATCCCNACAAAAATTAGATAAAAACATAGATGAGGAATTTACTGAGCACACAAGGAAATGAAAAGTCTGGGAAGAAAGCTGAGGATGAAAAATATAGTATTAGTTTCTTCTTTAAGGAGCCTACTTTAATTTTCTTCCATCATAACTCAAAAAATAATAAGGAGCATGCCAAAACTGTTAGCCCTTCCTATGAAAGTTTTCAGTTCGCTTATCCTTGCATTGTACAATCCATATACAACAACTTTAACTCCTGAATCAAGAACAAATAACACCTATTTAAACAGTTGACCTCAGTAGGAGTTCTACTGTTGTCTTTAATGATGATGGTATGAGATACTTTATAAAAAGCAATTTTCTGGACACAGTTTTGATTATTACTGGAAATCACTGCTTAGTAATGAAAATGGGATATGTATATTTTTAACTAGTTGTGTTTAGTGTCACAGGAGTCACTTGAACAATGCCATGGCAACAGTGATTGTAGTGAATGAAAGAAAAATTAGAATCCTGTTTTTCTTGCTAGCTATTTTTTTACTCTCTCTTCTACCAGAAAACAAGTACAGTAGAAATGTGAGAGACTTTCTACTTACAGACACATAGCTGGCATTAATGTAGTCAGATCCAGGAATACCAGCATCAGGCATCAGCTTTACTCTGTTGTTATTATCTATCATGAAAATAAAGTCTAGTTAACGAAAAGATTTGTTCAAAAACCACAAAACATGTAACAAGTGTTCCTGGAGTGCTAACAAATCAAAAATACCATTATTGTTGCTAATCTAAATATTTGACAGGGTAGAACACTAAGTACCAAGGTAATTTAACCTTTTTCTATTACTGTATGGTCTTTCTTTAATGTTCCAGACATTTTGTATATAATACTTTTTAATTTAAATGGTGAATGGGCCAAAACCACCAATTTGATGTATGTGTGGGAGGATTCTCTACCTAAAAGTAGCCTATGTACTTCAAGCCATGCTGTCCTAGCACACACAACTTCTGTGTGAATCAGAGAGCAGGGTCAGGGATCTGATAGTTTTTTCTATATACCTGCTTCACAGGATACAGATCCGAGCCAGATTCTGCCACTTTTCTATGGTTTTACTTTTTATAAAATAAGGTTAAGTCATTATTTAAAAAAAAAAAAAAAAGTCAGGGTTTCTGATTTGGTCCCACAGTACATATACAGAAATTACAAAATCCAAAAACATGTCATGTGTGTAATGCCAGAATTTTGGTGTTTGGTCTTAGTAAAAAACATTAGAATAAAAAGTTAAATATTTATGAAACATATCTGTTTATGTTTTATTGTGTTACATGAACATAAATTTTTAGTGACTGTAACTTAGAGTATGTCTTGAACAAGGCAGTAGGTAGCAGGAACAGCTGCTCTGAGAAGTTAATAGCATAGAATGTTGCATTATTAACCAAGGAATGCCATGCACTCCATCTCACATCACAGCTAATGCCTAAAATAATAATGACATTTCTTGTCTTATTAACTGAAAAATGAAGCAGTGTTGAGTATAGAGAGACAGACTCCTGTCTCCTGTGATAGTATCTAGCCTGGGCTTATAAGTTATCATACAGTCACTCTGATCTTCTGTGGAACCTTTGTAGCACATGTACACATATCCATAAGAAAGTATATCCAGACTCCTGAGGTAGACAAATGCACAAACATGTGGATTTTATATGTTTAAAATACTATTTCTTACTAAAGGGGAAAAAAAACCCAATGAGGAAGAATGTTAAAGAGTTTGCTACATGGCTTGAATTACAAAGCCAAGAAACTATTGAGGCTACAGTTTCTTGCACCTGCATGTTAAAGCTTGTGAGAGCAAGTTGAAAGCTACTTGCAAATAAAGCTGTCTTTAAAAAACCCACAAAGTAAAGATAGATTACTTGACAGAAAATTATTTCATAATATGGACATGATTGTACTGCTATTTCAAAGACAGATCAAACAAAATTACACTTGCATTCCAAATATATGTTACACTGTTGAAAGTAAAGAGCAAAATGGAGGAGTGGGTCACCAAACACATACATGGCTTTATGTTTGGGAAACGATTCTTAGACCTGTTCCAAGGCAGATCAGCATCAGTTGAAGCAAGGTCTTCAAGGAACTTCGGAAGTTCCTGCAGAGGAATAAATGTTTGTTGGAAAACTTTTGCACTTGAGTGAATTTAAAATATGACACAATCATCCAATAAGAGGAAAAACTCTACAGTTCTGCAACAGTCCATTTCTAAGAACAGCTGGAAGTATTACAGAGCTTTCCACCTCACTGTCAACCCCAGTTACAGCAGCAGTGTTAGATGCAGCACTGCAGACAATGCTGTCAAGTTGAAAAATTAAGCTTACACGAACTTTTACCTTTACAAGCCTGGCTAAAGTCAGTCTATCACCTTCTGTCGCTCTTTTCTGTTTTTCTTCATTAAGCCACATGCTTGGTTACTGGGCCTTACTGACTCAGCCTTAGTCTTGAATAATGCCTTTTCCTGACTCCTGTAGCTTGGGAGAGTTTGTGGCACAGCATGAGAATTGATGAGAATTTAACTAACTTGAGACAACTGGAAATTAGCTATTGTTCATGGGGCTGTTTCTGAAAGGGATGGGAAGAGTTACTTTGGCTTGTACTGCAGTTTCATAACTGGTCATTAGTTCTGTTACTGGAGGACAGAAATGGATAAATCATTCATGTTGAGGAACTGATGTGATGGGGATGTTTGTATGCATAAACAGGTATAATTTACAAAATTGATTAAAAGAGTGGAGACAACTTCAGAACTTGTTAATGGAGAAAATATGTTAAAATGATGATCTCATAGTGGTATTAAAAGAATAGAAAACTCTGAAAAGGCAAAATTCCAAATACATTGTTAGCTCTATAGAATTTCCCTTTGCTTGACAAATGTTATGCAAATGTAAGTCTTTTATATCTATCTAAGATATAAATTAAGAGATCTACCTATTGCTTTGAATAAGCACAATACAAAATTTTGCTGCTTGTGCAGAATAATCCCTTCAAATTTGTCTTTTAATATTAGTAGTTACTGTCTGCATGGGCTACTTCCAAAAGTTGGGCAGAGAGCCTTACTATCAGGCTCAATATTAATTATGTTCATGTGCCCTTTTGTCCAGGTATTTCAGACAGTTTGTCTTTTATATATAAAATTTAATGGGAATCTACTTGCAAATAAATAACTAGATGAGAGAGGTAACGAAAAATGGAAAACCAGGACTGTTGTATTACAGTGTTTTTCTTACGTTGTTAATGTAAGTATTTTGTCAGCCTTGTGTGTAAAACACAGTTAAAGGTGGAGATGTTAAAATTCCTCTCATTCAGAAAGCTGGAACTCTCCCACAAAGTTTCTGTCATTAAATGTTTTCATGAAGGAAGGACATACACAAAATGCCTATTTTGCATTTTGCAAGTGTTTTGGGCCATGGAATCCCGTATCATGTGAACTTCAACTCGCCTCATTTCCCTCGCTTCTCCAAGTTTCAGCTTGCCAATTAACTAGTGTAGAAGTAGCACCATTGTACCACTTCATAGGAGAGAGGAAATAGAGAAGCAGACCTTGTTATTTTCATAATGATCCTTTCATAACTGAGCAAGAGCTCAAAAACCTCATACCAATTCTCTGCATTAGTAGGGATTTCAGTCTTATTTATTATTTTCAGATTTGGGAAAAGGCTATTTGGGTTCCCAGACTCAATAACAACTTGTCACAGAAACCATGTTTCTTTACAAACGCATAAACTTTGAAATAAATAATTTGCATTTTGTTTACTGTAGTACTTTTATGGTACTGTGGTAACATTTTGAAGTATTTCACTTTTTTATTCATGAACAGAACTTATTATAAAACAAGTATTATACAAGTATTTCTGTTTCAGTAATTTTCCAGTTACTAGAAAAGCATAAGTTCCCAAATGTATTGAGAGACACAGGAATCAGCTGGAAAGCTGGAAGTTTGAATAGTGGTAAGGTGATGCCCATCGTCAGTTATTTTGGCTCCCTATAGTTTCTTTAAACTTGTCTTTTCTTACAAGAAATGGATCCAGGTCTATTCTGAGGTCCGAGTTCCCTTCTCATCACATTTACACACAGGACATGTTCAGATGTGGACTGAGACTGACCCCTGAAGAGTGTCCTAGCACTGCAGTTTAATCAATCAAGCAAATTA
>VYZT01042084.1:0-10682 GCA_013400735.1 Pomatostomus ruficeps | reverse complement strand
AAAAAAAAAAAAAAAAGATTTGTCTGGGAGGGAAGGCTGGCTTGTTAACTTTAGCCAAATGTCTTTTGCTAGAGGTTTTGTCTTTGACTATTTATACACATAGTTGTTGCTTTTTTCCTATTAAAAAGGAAAAAAGAGAGCCAGCAAACCAGATTCTTTCAATGAAACTGCAGCCTAAGTTACGTAGGATGCAGGAAATGGAAAAAACCTTTTTCAGAAAGTTCATCTGCCATTTGTGAACAACTGCTACATTGTCTAGGAATCCTCTAAAAATTTTTAGTTAAAATTCTCTTTCTGGCCCCTCACATCCATTTTTCACTGGATAACTCTGTCCAAAGACCATAAGGACTGGTGCAGTACTTAAAGTTAGTTAGCATTTGAGAGCGACATACTTCACAGGCATATATATAGTGCTATCATTTGGTTGTTTACAACACCATGTAGTTTAAATCATTTATCAGCTCCCCAAAACCTGGTACAGTCAACATATAAGGTGCAGAAGATGAATTTTGCTCACTCTTGGCCTTCTAATCAGCAATGCATTTTGGCTGCTAAGAACAATGAGGTGGGATTTAACTGTACAAAGTGAAAACACTGTATCAGTAGCAATATAATTCTGGTTCCTTTCCAATTTACTGAGTGGTCCTATTCTCTGCTCCAGTAGAAATATTCCAGGCGGTTCTGTTTCAAAAAAAGAGTAATGCTGTTCTTGGGATCAAATCACAAACGAGTTCTTAGTACATAAGACCAGACCCTGCACTTGACTCAGAAGCTGTTTCATATTCTGCATTTACTCCAACATCAGAGCTCCAGTCAGCACTGAAAGCTCTGGAAGAAAGTGCACTTTGGCTCAGCTTTCTTTCATGGCCACACTAGGTTATTGAACAATATGGCCCAGTTAAACCCTGTACAATAAATCAGCTACTTATATGCAGCACGTGCAACTTCGTGAGCTTCTTTGTGACCCATTGAGAGTTTCTTTTTTACAAGAAAACAAAAGCCAGCTGATTCATACCACTGGCTTGCAAAATTTTCTTCAGTCATGTTGGCCTATGAATACTGCAGCAGGATTCTAGATTGTGGGATTAAAATTTAATCCAGAGGACCTCTTTTCTACAATCAAATACTTCCCTGGGACCTATGTGGTGGTCAGCTCATGTCAACAGATATGTTTTAAGTATGGGGTCTAGACTTCCCTGTGTAGTGAACTGTGGTTAAATATCTCAGAAAGGGTTACTTATAAGATGATAAATAAAAGTTTGCCAATATCAGCAGAGAAAAGGAGCAGAGAATCAGTCTTCAAGACTGTCCAGGCCACCTCTCTGCTGTCCTACACAATCGTACCACACAGACCCTTGAAACACTTCTACAGCAACCTAAGGTATATTGTGCTTACACAGGAATAACAGGAATAACATTCCACATTGTTCTTGGAGCTCTCAGAACCCTCTCTACTCCTATGACACCAGCAAAACCCTCACCTGAGAGCTCAACTGATCTGTTATCTCCCACTGCTGAGGAAGAGGCATTTCAAAATGTCTCCAAATGAAAACATGTCTGCACAGGAAAATACCTCCAAACTTTAGAAATTCACGCCCTGATTTATGAAATCCTAATTTGTGTTAACACACCATGTTAACCACACCTTTAATTGCTAGAAAAATGTAAATGACCATAAACAACATAATGTAGGAAAGGCAGCAGAATGCTGAACCAAATGAAAAAAGACCCACTCACAGTGGTGTCTACATTGTCAAGCTCATGGATGGCATCACCCGCAGGACTGTCAACGGAGATCTCATGAGGAGGAGGAACATTGGCAGCCGCATCTGAGTTTGAAAGAGAACAGCATTATTTTGTTTGTTTGGGGTTTTTTTCTATATACCCATGGACACGTAGATGCACACAGAAGCAGTTCAGCAAGTATAAACCAAAAGTCAAATTTGATTCCTATTCCCATCATCATGACAGCAACAGCACAGGAGACACCTGAAGAGCCTGAGGAAAAGTATCAAATACACTAATCAGTATAAAATGCTAAAATTCTGCCTAAACAGGTGTATTTTGGGAAACATGAACTTAAGTGCAGTAAAAAGGGCACAGAACTAATTTCTTGAGCAGGATTTTCATGATTCATAAAATAACAAAATGTCAGCATCTAACATGATCTCCAGATTACAAACACCATTATAGACATGAAAAAATACAGGGCTGTTTCTGAAATCCAAATACGCAAATTTCCCAATTTTCTGGCAATTCAGAATCAGTCTTAACAGGAGTTAGAGACAAACTGACCTCTCAGTGTGGTAACATCAGCATCCAATGGTGGAGTAGGAGTCCCACTAGATAAAAATAAAATCAGAGATTGAAGATGGATGTGGTAAGATGAATGCAGTAGTTTTTGATGTTTATGTGATTCTGGTGCCACACCAAAAAGCACACGTGCAGAAGAAATTTGTCATGGTACTATTTTGCTGATAGCTTCATAAAAATTAGGCTTTGCAGTATTTCAGTTATATTTTGCAACCTAGAGTTTGGATCACTTGCATCATACAGCACATCATGTGCCTCTCTGGGCTGCTAACCCCCTTATATTCCAAATGACCTGGAGTTCCCCACAAAATTACACTTTGCCTTCTAGCAGTTCTGTAAAGAAAGCAAATGCAAAGGGATAAAACACAAAGATAATTGGTAATACCCTATAAACAGCTCAGTTTTTAAAACACTCCCCAGTGCACTAAAACACCACAACTGCACTGAAATCACTGCAAGAAGATGGGTTCTTTTCATCATTAATTTTATTCTGCTTATTTGGAAATCTTCAAAATGCATGAGTTTCCAAATCCAGTTATGGGATTCACACACAGATATAAAACAACTCTGGGCCAGATGTGAAAAACATTTCAGAAAAACAATCAGATGAAGACTGTCAGCCTGAAGAAAAACTACCAGCTTCGGCACAACTCTTAAAGCCAAGTAAACCCAAGCTGCTGGGAGCCAAATCTGTAAGCCTGGAGCAACTGTAAAGTTACCAATAGTGGGAGACACACTCTGACAGAACCAAGTCTTTCCTGAGTGACGGAAAAATTATTTTTTGAGTTTGTCTTAGTGTTAATATATACAGCCCAAGCTGAAAGACTGTAAGTGCTGGAGAGAAACTGAACTTGAAAATTACTGAAGTACATTGTAGTGAGATATTTTTCTCACTTCTAAAGGATCTCCTTTTTTGCTGATGGTCATACTTGTGCCATGAAACATAGATTGCAGCAAGTCTTCACTCTAATATATGCAATGTTTGCCTTGCCAGGTTTGGTTTTTATTCACATACTCTATGACTGGTCTTGCAGTCTATCCTCAAGCAAAACTCCACTCAAAGGTGATGGATATTTTGCCTCCTTCAAGATGTATGGTCACTCTTTGTATGACTCCAAAAAAGGCTTCCAGCACCAGCCAGACAACCAGAGCATCAGTATATGATCAAAGACACAATAGTTTCACTGAGTTAATGTCTGAAACACTTTCTCTCTCTGCCCCTCACAGACACACAAAACTTATGTGTCACTAAACAGACCTGAAGCCAAACCTGATGAACTTTCTGTTTAAGTCAAGAATCTTTTCGCCCATTCTTTCCCAGGAGGCACAGTCTAATCCCAGAAGTCTAATCTTCCATGTAATCATTAACTATATCAAAATGTAGTTCAGGGAATGTTAAACTGACAGGGTGAGATGTCCACAACAATTATAAAATATTAACAAGAAATAAAAACCTTCACATGAACAAATCAGAAAATACTTATTCAAGAGTTTAAACAGTACCTTTGTATATTTTCTTGAACAAATAAAATCAATGAGCTCCATGCAAGCTCTGAAATGTAGCTGTGTCTGCTTCCATCTCATGGACACTGGTACCTGTTTTCAGCCAGCACAGTGCAAGGTAATGCTCTGCCAATTCTTTGACAAACTTAGTAAATCTTGGAATCATTTCCAAGACTGGAAAATTATATTAAAACATATAATTCAGACAAAATAGCTTCTCTTAAGGATATTTTCTTTAGAACGCTGGTTATGTTTTAGAGGGATTTAGTTTCCTTACTTGTTTATCATCTTGGAACTGCAATAATAAACTATTGCTAAATTATTAATTGGTCTGATGAAATATTTTCCAATTAAGTTCACCCAACTTCAAGGTGCCTCTTCCACCAGTTTCAATAGGAAGTAGATTACATCTATACCATAGTGTCACCAAATTACAGCATCAAAGCATTTTAGTGCACCATGTTTAATGTTCAAAAGCAAGCATGACTCTACATTCAGGAGAAGTGAATCAGTCTGGGATTTTATTTCTCACAAACTGTTTAGTGTAACTAAGGTCAGAATAAAAACCTAAACAAAAGCAAAGCGATGAACAATTAAAATTCTGCTACAGGATTGTTAATGTTCTGTTCAGTTCAAACCTATATATAACCATTAGCTGAGTCTTGTATCGATCCCCTTTTCTACAGAAGGGGATAATGAGAAACATGATTTGCTGTGGTAAGCTCTGATCCCAACCTGAGACTCAAAGGACTCAATCCAGCTGCCCACAGGTTGCTGTCCAATATATTTTGAGGGGTCTCCAGGCACTCTTGACCTCCAGCGGCTGCCCCACAAGGCACAGATCACCCATGGATTCCACATCGTCCCTGCCAGCCTTCTGCACATGTGTGCTGCAACTCAGGGCATCTCAAAAGGACCAAAATTACTATCTGACCAACTGAGCACCCAGTTCTGGGGTGGGTTAGCCTTGGCCAAGGGCCAAACATGTACCCAGCCACTCTCACTCCCTCCATCTCCATAAGACAAGGGAGAAAATAAGTTGAAAGCTTCTGGGTTGAAATAAAGCCAGGAAGATCACTCACAAATTACCTCCATGGGCAAATCAGACTCATCTTAGGGAAAACTAATTTATTGCATATTTAAGTACATTTGGGTAGTGAGAGGCGGACAAACATTAAAACACCACTTATCCTTCACCCTTTCCCAGGCCCAGCTTCACTCATGACTCCACTACCTAGTGCACGCTCTGCAGGGACAGCAGATCCTTCAGGAAAGACCTGCCTGCCCCAGTCTGAGTCCTCCCTCAGCTGCAGGGAATACATGCTTTGCCATGGTGTGGCGCCTTTGGCCCTGGCATTCCCCATGCCACTGTTTCTCATTATTTTTGTTCCCTTCTCCTCTCCCTGTGCCATGCTTTTGCCCTTGCTCACACAGGCTTTCCCTGAGCTGCTACTGCCCAGGAGTGTAGGGCTCAGCCCTGTCCATCAAAGCCATCCGGAACCACCTTGGGGCAGCCCTGCACAGGGAGTCCCCACTACCATCACCTGGGCACCTGCACAAGTACGGCTGTGTTTGCCATTGTGTCCAGGAGATCAGTTTTAACTAAGGTGCTTGAGTTTTTAAAGGAAAAATCCTTCAAGTAGACAAGAAAACCCAAACAAAAGGCTACGGTATAAATCACACTTTCAAAAGCTGAGCAGTTTACAAATGGAAAGGCCTAATAGCTTTCTCAAGCCCTACTTCGCGTTATTTTAACTGGTTATAGACACAAAAAAGTGAAGTTCGCCAAGTTTCAAAAGTCCCAGAGGACTTTTTCTGTCACTGACCCCAACAAATGGCAGCTCTCCAACAGGGCACTTCTGTCACAAATATGACCTTAGGCACTGGTTTCGCCACATGGTGACAATCACAGACCAAACCAGGCCCTGGTGCAGCCATGATAATGCTGAAAGGTGAGGTGAGAGTAAAGCCAGTGTCAAGGTGAGAGTTAGGGCTGTGTAGCAAACCCAGCTTCCTAAGCAGCAACAGACCACACTCTTTGTCTAGGCCAGGTAATATATTCTTACTGGCACTTTAAGCACAAGCCCTCAGAAGGTAACCAATTTTCTGACAGAATTCCAATGCACAGCTGGCTGAAAATTAAAAACGAAGCACTTAAACACCACCTATTAATCATCTAACCAAACAAGACCAGTCAAGCACCAAATTTGGCCAAAAGATCAGCTATCGCTTTTTTTCAAGAGGATAAAAATATCATTTTAAGAATACTGTGCTGTAACCAAGCTCACTTTACGCACAACAATGGTTTTTCATTACTTTACCAGAACGGTAAGGTTTGCTTTCTTTTGCATGCATTTCTTTTAGCCTTCTACTTCCCCTTAACATTTTAATTTTTCAAATGCCCAGTGTATTGATTACCTAAAAAAGCAGCAATTTTACTGGGCACCTCTAAGCAAGTCACTCAAAATGCACATGGCAATGCATATTGTCTGAATTGTCTGAACACATCACTTTTCAAGGTAAACACAGATTCGAATTCCTACTCAGTTGCACCACTTAAAATACATAGGATTTTTTATGGTTTTGCCCCAGGATTAATCCAGGGCCCACACTTGATTTTTAACTCTACCTACACAGGCAAACCACTCCAGGTAGAGAGACTGTACTCCAAGAAGAGTTTATTGTGAATTTGAGACACAGAGATATGAAATGTAATTTCTATTATCCTACCTGCATGAGTGATTCCCTGGATCATCTTGGCTGAGCAGTAAGCAAAACATAAAAACATACACATATATATGGAGAGGCAGGAAGGAATACAGACAAGTAGATGTCTAAGCACCAGAACGAACAACACTGCACTTGTGTTTCCTTGGTAGAAACAGCCAGTTTCAGATCACATAGCTCTGTTAGACACCAGGATCAAGGGAGGTGTAAGACAAGATCCATAAGGGCCTAGGAAGCTGATCTGAAGCAAACAGCCTATACATATTAATACAGCAATCACAGCTCACAAATACAGCCTACATTCCCCTTTTCTCAGGGCCTGTGGTACGTACTTCTGTGTGACATCAGTCATGTCAGGAGAAGACTTGACAGGTTCCAGTCCACCAAAGCATAAACAGAGTTCCACTGACTCATAGGCCTAAGATAGTTCTTTATGTGCAGCTGTACTGTGTTATTCAGGAGGAACAACACTCTGGACCTGTCAAATGGGCCATCAGTGATACCATTTCACTGCTTCCCATGAAATTCTGTGAAAGTATTAATTAGATTTCTCTCTACATTTCTCCTCAAGGTTTAACATAAACCCAACTATGTGGTTAAAGAAAGTAACATCTTCAAATTTGTACTGCATGTTCTGGACGTCCACCAGTTTATCCATTGTTTGTTGGTCAGTTTGAATGTTCTAAAGTCTAACTGGCTGTGTCAAGCATTTCTTTTTCTTGAATAATATTACTTCAATTCTCATATTGCACAACGGAGAGAAAATTTTATCATCTGAGTTTCTAATTTTTAAGTATTTAAACACACAGCCTTGAACTAACTAAGCAGGCAATTTAACAAGTATTTTTATGCAATTTCAGAATGCAAGACAAAGCCTTGTTTTCAGATTTTCTTCCTTTTAAATTTTACATGTATTCATCTTAACTTTCATTTAGGTAGTTCTTGAATTTTCATCTCTTTTGGTTCTAATTAATGCAGGACAAACCTTTCATTTTTGCTACCGGACAGAAGGGAGAAAAGGAGCAGTGTGGAACGCTTCACATGTGGCAAAGCTGTGCAGGCAATAAAAATAATTCTGAAATGAACAATATTACTGCCAACTCCACATGCAAACAGTAAAGAAGCTCAGGTACATTTCTATGTCACTGCAGGCTGAACTGCTGAACTGATGAAATGATCCCAGCACAGAAAACAAACTCTTATTCTTTCATGAATCACATTTACATAAATAGTACAAAAGCTGAATTGACACCATCAACCATTGCTACCACCACTGATACAATATGGATTCTAGATTTGCCAAAGTGTTTCAAGGCAGAGAACATGGACAGAACACAGGAGGTCTGGACATGATTTACTGCAGCTAATTTCAGTGAGTTCAGAATCAGCAAGTTCCATCAGAAAGGACTCTACATATTTCATTTTACATTAATAAATGCTTTTGAAGAATTGAAAAAGTAGTGTGTTATATTCCTGCTTTTCAACTATCCTATCCTCTTTATCTTTTCCTCAGTATGCTATCATGCATACAGCACTCAAGCAAGGCTGTGACATAAAAGCTCTCATTTTCTGCTGCAACATCTTTGTATTACTCCTTTGCTTTCAGCTGATTCTCAAGATCTGGCTTTTGATCCCCTAGGAATTAGACAAAAAGACCGTCCTGTTGTCAAGAGATAGACTCCAATATTAAGAGACAGAACTTCATTATGTGAGGCACCAGTGGCCTACTGAATAAAGCAATCAGTAAAGGTCTTTAACTGATGTAGTGCTCTGACACTTCCAACTGGGGCAAAAACTCTATAATGTCCACTGTGCTGCTCTGTACACATCTGGGTTGTGTCCCATATATTGCTTTTCCTTTTGAGGTCTTCTCCTTGGTGGTACTTAGTTTAATCCCTCAGTTCCTTAAAAGGCCAGGGTAGCTGAGCATTTAACCTACGTGAATACAAGCTCTAAACCTTACAGGAACAAACTTTCATCCTGCTGTTACATCACTGCCAGTAATGCCGGATTGGGAGTTATTCCGGGAACTGAACTACAGGAGTACAAGGCACTTTTCCGTTGGCTACGTTAAAACTATGCCAGCATTTAACTAGATGAAACCAGCTTTTTCCAGCTAGAGAGAGACAACATATTGACATCCAGGTAGGATTCTATGAGTTGCATTAAACTATTCAAGTCACAGTTTCAATTTTGCAGCTGTTTATAGCTTTCAGCACTATTTTGATTTGATTTAGAAAGGTAGTATAGTTAAAATGATGAACAGATATCAAGGGCCTGTCTTCTATTCCAGATCAACCCCAAATTAGGAAATAATTTCAAAGAAAAAAATTGTTTCACAGAAAAAAGGAGATTGGTCAAAGCTTATGGAAGAGTTTCTTGTGTGGGGGCTATGCTCAAGAAGCTATGGCAAAATTTCTTATCGGTGGGAAAACAGACAGAGATATATGCCCGGTTCCAGACCTCCAAAGTGAAATGGTTGCTTCTGCAGAGTCAGAGACACTGGAGCTCACCACAGGACAAGTCTGAGACTTGCTAGACCCTCACTTCAAGGCACCGTCTGGAGAAGCCTGTCCTTCCCTGGCAGTGTGGGAATCTCACCTGAACACCTCATCTAGATACCCTGAATATCTAGATATTTAGGACAGTCCTGCCATCCCTCGAGACAAGACCAGAACAGTTGTCCATTCTGACACAGATGGCTCAGCTGGGTGACAATTCAGCTATGTTCAGCTTCCAGCATTGCCCTGCACGGCACCAGCCTCTCTCTGCACAAGTGGGTCAGCAGGTGAGGGCAGCAATGCCCAGGAGATAGTAAAACTGCACTCACTTCTCCTTTCTGCAGGAAGGACTTGACACTGGATTTACCATCCTGTGCCTTAGAGGCTGATGGTGGTCCTGGGTTGGGTACTTATGCTCACTTCTTATGGGACATTTTTAGAACATTTATTCTGATCTTTACTGCGAAGTTGAGAGATGTTTTTCAGGAAATGACATTGGCTGCTGGGAGTATTGAGATGGCTGACTTACTCCTCTTGGGGGTACACATCTAGAGTTCTATGAGACATCTTCTACCCATGACAGAAAATCGTGGCTTTGTTTTTTATAGGACTCTGCCTTACAAACTTCACATCTTAAACTATGAATGCTCTAAGATGTCCAGAATGCTCCTAGAGTAAGTTTGGATTTTATAATATTGACAAAATTATTTTTACTAATTTCTTCCTGATGTTCCATTACCCAGGGCAAGCCTATCTTTTTCTACCTGTCACTGCTTCAGTCTTGTATCACTCTCTTTATGCTATAAAACACTACAATTTCCAAGCACAAGACAAACAACAAATTATAGAGGAAAAGGTACAGTAAATCCAAAGTTTAAACTGATGGCAATAAGAAAGATCCCACCCTAAAGTTATATGCAATCTGAAGCAATACATACTGAAATAAAAGCAGTGTATTTTTGAGACACATGCAGCACAGCCCCACAGTGAACTGAGTTTGGTAGTGTCTGCCAATGGTCTAGTGGAACCCCTTTAAGGTTGTCACAAAACACTTCATGAGATGGCTTTTGGACAAATACAACATTAATCACTCTGATCCACCCTGCAATCAAAAGTTGGGCTTTTTGCACTGTTCCTTTGCTTCACCCAGTGCATGCAGCCTCTAGATTCATTAGTATTGACTCCAGTTCCTCTCGAGTATCTCTACATTTACTAGACTTCCGGAAGGATCACAGAGAGGAATGCAGTAGTTTTCAAACTCAAACTTCTTCGGAACACATGAACACTTTCCAGCTGACCTGGAGGCTTCAGGGAGTGCTCCTGTCAAAGGAGCACTCAGCTCCACAAGACAGAGAGAAACCAAACTTTTAGGAATCACTTTTGCCATCATCATCTCACATTATTAATTTTAATATATGCTATGGCTATGAAATCACTATGAGGATACCTAATTTGGGAAGCTGGGGGCTTTTCTAAGAAGTCTGTTAAATGATTACTCTTCCCGGTATTTTAATTACTCATATTTATCATAGCTTTATGCGACCTGTAAAGCAGGGAATTGAACCTGCCAGTATTTCAGAGTTTAGCAGATTGTTTGGGTTTGAATTACCCTAAAAATAACAGCTTGGATTAAGTTCT
>VYZT01042083.1:6996-50837 GCA_013400735.1 Pomatostomus ruficeps | reverse complement strand
CATCCACCCATCCATCCACCCATGCATCCATCTATCCCCGGTGGCGGGGAGATGGGGCTGGGGGGGCCGCGGCGCTCGGTGTGTGTGTGTGAAGTGCGCCTGCACGTATGTAAATGCGGGCAGATAACCGTGTGCGCGTGCACGTGCGTGCCCGCCGCCGCGTGTGCGCGCATTCACACGCGTGTGCATCCGCACATGTGTGCGTGTGTGTGTGTGTGTCTGCGTGTGTGTGTGCGTGTACCCGCCGCTCGGGGCTGCGGGTACGGCCGTGGCCCCGCAGGTGTGTCCGTGTCCGTGTCCGTGTGTCCGTGTCCGTGTCCGTGTGTCCGTGTCCGTGTCCGTGTGTCCGTGTCCGTGTCCGTGTGTCCGTGTCCGTGTCCGTGTGTCCGTGTCCGTGTGTCCGTATGTGCACCCACAGCGCGGCGGGGACGCGGCTGCGTGCGGCCGGGCGGGTCCTCGGGCGGGGGAGCGGGGCCGGTCCGCCTGGAGCCCCCCACGCTCCGATCGCCCCCCGGGCAGGGCAGCACGCGTGGGCAGGCGGACACGCAGGGATGGCGGGGCCGGGCATCGCCGAGGTGCGGGGCTGCGCCCCAGACTCCGCTTTCGCCGCTCTCCCGGCCCCGCAGCCTCGCTCCATCCCTCTCCCGCTGTGTCCCTGCGCGCTGCCTCCTCCTCGCCCCCCTGGAAAATGAAGCCCGGCTTGTACCCTTGAAATGTCAGGCTCGTCAGACGTGTCAGCCTCGGCGTGGGCTGTGGCCTGATGTCCCCCCGGTCCATTTTTCCTGTAACTTTTCTCCTTTTCCCCCATTCTCCATCTTTCTGGCCGTAAGAACAGTTCGTTGGGAACGAGCATGGGGAGTCATTGAGAGGAACAGCATTTATGCGGGAGGCAGCAGCCAGGCTGCTCCTCGCAACCTGCTGGCATAGACAAATAAATAAAATTAAACAGAATCCGCTGAAGACTTGAACAAGTGTATTTTTAGAAATATTATTTGCTTCAGTGCAAGGAAAAAAAAAAAGAGAAGTCTATCTTTATTCACTTGCCCTACTTTCTTCCTGGTGAGTTTCTGGTTGATTAATAGTGTAAATGATTGCTCAGCAATACACGGTGTAGATGAGATTGGAGTGGGGGAACTATTTGCCTTAAAAACGGACCTGGAGCTGGTTTCCCCTCTTAGGTGGAGGGTGCCTTGGGAGAAAGGTTGCTGAGGCTGGTGGAGTTAATCCAGGAGAACAGTGTAATTTTGGGGGGGGGAGGGAGCCCTCTCCTTCTTCCCCGCCCTCTGGGTTTTTTTATTTTAATTTTTTTTTAACATCTGCGTTGAGAAGTGTATTTGAACTAGGGTACCATTTCCTTTCAAAACTGTATCCACACGTGCTTAGGTTGGTTTGGTTTTTTTTTCTCTCTGTGGCTTTTTAATAGCCATGCACACCAGATACAAGCCCGGGTTTTGTTTTCGCTTTAGGAGGAAATGTACCTTCCCTCCCTCCCCCTGAGACCCAGCAGCAGCGCCTGCTCGGTGAGCACAGCAGTGCTGGCATTTCAGGGTAACCGGAGACAAGGGGACCCGAAACCCCGACCGACAGCGGGGTGGGACAGCAGAGCCCTGCTCCCCTGCCCAGCGGTGACACTGCCAGCACGGGGCTGCTGCCACTTGGATCTCTGCCCCCTCTCAGGGGGAGAGACCTGCTATGGCACTTTCCTGTAAATGATGAGCGATGTGGTGGTTTGCAAGCGAGACAAGAATAGGAGCTTAATTTGCCAAGGAATAGATCTTCTTCTAAACTAAGCTCCTCCAGCACTTAGAATAATTGTTAAAGGTCGTAAATTCAGCAGATAGGGCACGAAGTGTGAATCATTCCATGGGGTCTGAATCAGAAATCGATAGTAAATTTGCTGCCTGAGCACAAAACATGGCAGGGAGGAGTAATTCCCCAAGGCTTGCAAAATTTTTGTATATTAGAAAAGAAGTGTCACATTGCTGTGGGTTTGTAGATGAGTCTGGGTGGAGGAGATGTTGCTCTTGTGCTGCTTGTGTGTTCGAAGCGGTGAGGGGTGACTCTGTGAAATGCTGGGAGCAGGTAGTGACTCAAAAATCTGGCGAAGGGGATGATTTGTTCCCAGCAGTGGGGAAAGGAAGCGCTCAGGACGCTTATCTCCGAGTTTGAGTCACTGAAATGTTCCAGGAGGCTGGGGCTTATGAACCACAGGCAAACGTATGTAAGAAAGGTGGACCTTTGACTGCCAGTTTGCCCAGTCCATTGCTTTGGCTTCGCTCCTCCTGTCCCAAGGAAGGGAGGTGGATTTGCAGGATGGCAGTGTGCAGTCGAAGGCTCAGCATGGCTCAAGCAGAACCCTGCACACCGTCTTTCATTTCAGTTTGCCACTGCCCATGGGTTTACGGGGTGGGATTTGTAGATCTGGGCTACAAGGTGACACAGGAGGTGGCAGGAGCTCCTGGTTTTGCCATGCTGTAGAGTTTATTTTGGCCACACAGTTGGGCTCCACCACAGCAGTGCATCTGCTTGATGTGCTGGCGCCTGGGCCAGGAACAAAGCACGGAATTCTGATTAAAATGCACGGCCTGGTGCAGCGAGTAAGTGCACTTGGGGCTGGCTCCTGCCTTGTCTGTGACACGTTTCTATCCATCACTGGGCACTGTGCTCATTGCTGTGGTACCCACGAGTGCCCCTGTGGGTGCAGGGGGCTGAGCATGCCAGGATAGGAAGGAATCTTAAACCAGAGATCTTCCAGTGGTGGTGCTGGTAATGAGGATTGTTAATGTTGCAGAAAACTGTAATTTAAAACGATGAGGCCATCGAACAGGTAGCGCTGCATATTATACTGACAAGGGGATGAGATAAACTGCATTATAATGTTCTTTTGTATGGGCAAGGAGATATTTTTGCTGGTCCACTCAGCGTGTTTAATAGCTGGATGACCTGGCAATGTTATTAGCAGAATAATGATTAACACGGGGATTCGCACAGGCTGTTGACAGGCATGTTGGAGAAGCAGATTTTTGCGATAAAATGAGAATGAGCATGGGGAGGGATGCAGTGGGCCGTGGTTTCTGGTGGTAAATGCACAGCTGATCCCAATAGGAGAGAGCAGAAAGATGGGGCTGGGTTTGGTGGTTTTTCCCCCCTGCTTTTTTCTTTTTTTTTTGTCTCAACGAATGCAAGAGCCTGTCTTCTCTTGCTGAAGGCAGTGGCCTTGATCCTTCTCAAATATTCAGGTCAATAGCTTTTCCTCTGCTGCATCCATCTGCAGGGCTGGGCCGCTGGCTGATGTACCACTGGTGGCAGTGGGCTCTTCTGCAGTAGCTGCCACAGCTGGATTCATCTGAGGTGCTTTGTAAGGTGTGTGGGAGGTTATGAAAGATCTCAGGGAGGAAAACCTTTCCCAGGGAGCTGATAACCCCTGGGCTGGGACTGGCTTGGGGCCAGCAATCCCCCCTGCTCACAGCTGCTCCCTGTCTCCCGGGCAGGGCTCGCCCTGAGCACAGGTCACCAGGCTCACCTGGGATGTGCAGCTTGGCTGAGAGCTTCCTGCAAGGCAGGGAGGTTAAAAAGAGCCTTTCTGGGGAAGAAGCAATTGTTTTTTTCACGTACCTGGAGGTTGCTTTTGTTCTGAACTCATTACCAGAGCCCAAGCTTTTGTTATTTACTTTAGTGAAGTGCTGACCATGCACTCTCTGGAAACTGTATCCTAAAATCGTTTGTTGTTTTGGAAAAGCCTGGCCTTTAATGCTGGGGCTTGGAGACGAGACAGCACAGAATTTAAGGAGCTGGTGAGTATTAGCTGTTGCTGGGAAGAATTGGATGAAACCCAAAAATGTCACTACTCTTCCTTTAGCTTTGCTTTGTATAGAAGTGAAGTTTCAGTGGCCGTTTGTTTGCATTAGTTGATCACTGTCAATGAAGATAAAAGCTGGCATGTTAAAAACCCCACAAAACTCAAACATACTGGCATTGTCCTGATTCTAGAACTTTGTCAGTTTATGGCATATTTCAGCATCATTAAAGATTTAGGAGAAGTTCTAATGGGGGATAAGCAATGCAAGCCACCACTCAGGAGCATTACTCTGGCAGCATTATTTTAGGTTTCTTCTTCCAGCACCTTTTAAAAAAAACTCCGTAGCTCAACAGAATTTGGGCAGCTTTTGTAAAGGTCACCTTCCTAAATAGAAAGAGGAACAAACTTGACTAGAGATTACTTCTAGAGATTAAAAAAAAAAAGACATGAAAAGCTTATTTTGCTGTGTTTTATGTGATAATGCTACCATGCAAAATTTGGGGCAGATGTTAAAAAAACAAATATATATATTCACAGTTCCTGAGGAAAGACACTCTTGAGAGTATTCCATCAGGCACTTAATCTGTCCTCTTCCAGTGTAATTCTGTGTGTGTGTAAGCTATGGACTGTGACAGTATCCATGTACTTTGTCTATTTTGGAGCCTTTTGAGTTCTAGACCATAAAACTTGGCAGCAGAATACTGCTCTCTGAATCATGGAATCATAGAATGGGTTGGATTTGAAGGCACCTCAAAGCTTATGTAGTTCCAAAACCCGTGCCATGGGCAGGGATACCTTCCACTAAACCAGGTTGCTCCAAGCCCTGTCCAACCTGGCCTTGAACAATTTCAGGGATGAGGCATTCACTGCTTCTCTGGCTTTTATGTTGCAGTGCCTTGCTACCCTTTGAGAAAATAATTTATTCTGAATGTCTAATCTTAATATTTCCTCCAATTTAAATCATCCCAAAGGGATGGCAATGTCCAACTCCACTCCTTGAGCCACTGGTGCAAAGATTTACCCTCTATGCATGTGTGTGTATTCTTGTGTGTGCTCATGAAAAGTTACAACAGAAACAGGCCTTTCTTCAGCCTAATCTTTCTGCAGGGCTGAGCTTGTTCTTTTCCAAAAGTGTATGGTGTTTAAAGGCATGCAGAATTCTCTGTCCTCACTAGCGTTCCTTTGCTAGGCAGCCATAAAAATTAATAATTTGGAGTGAATTTATAGCAAAATACATTCTTGAGCAGGCTGACGTTTGAGCACAAGCACTTAGTTGAATCAAGCTTTGAAGCAACAAAGAGCATTTGATTGGTGTGCATATTTAAAATAAAGGGTCTGTTTTTAATCCGTGTGACAAGGAGGACTTAGAGGAGGTTTTTAACCTTGCTACATGAAGGTAGTTTTTATCTGCCAGGCTCCTAGATGTAGTGGTGCAGTTTGTATGGGGTGAGGGAGGAAGCAGTTTCAGTTTGATCTGTATGTAAATCCCCATGAATGAATCACCCAGCTGTGGAAGAGGTGTCCTTGGAAATCATCATTCATTTGAGGCCGGGTCAGGTGAGAGCTGTGATCACCTCCTGGGCTCAGGCTTTGAGCTGCTCCCTGCAAACCCTTGCCTGGCTGCTCCTAATGCACCCTTACCCTTTGCAAGGGTAATTACAGACACCAGTGGGACTTCTGTGACTCTGACCTGCAGACCAAGGACGGGGTATTGATCCCGGTCTCATTTCTTCATTCCTCATCTCTGAAGGGGGAGAGTCCTGCTGGATTTCCTGTGCTTCCCCCAGTAAAAAACTACCAACAGGCAAAAGGGTACATGGTGTGGAGAGATAGCATAGGCAGAAACTGTTGTGCCTTGGGGTGTGGAGGATGGTGCTGAGGGTTCAGGACTAGCACCTGAAGGCAGCTGCTTCCCTGGGCTGCCTGGGGAGCACTCATGCTGCTTTCCCTTGTTGCCAGCTGCAGAGGAGACTGGGAGCCTTGGGGAGTGAAAGGCAGACCTGCATTCCCTCTCCCAGGGCTCTGGCTGATCCTTTCTCTCTGCTGGTGGCCTTTTTGGCCCTGACTGCTCTGCAGGTGTAAGCCTCCATCACATGAGGTTTTCGTTTGCTGATGCCCAGGTGCCTTCTCTGTTACCTTGCATGCAGCCATTAAAGCAGGGTGCAAGTCAAAACCCATGAATCTAAGTCACTGATAGCTCCATTTAGTGAGAGGTTGTGTTTCCCACTTAGAAAGCCAGGAGCTTTCATTTCCTTCTCCCCAGTCCCTTCCTCCTGTCCCATTTTGTCACTTTGAACTGTGGCTGCACATTGAAACTGATGGTTAGTCTGCTCCAGGCTCAGGAAAACAATTTATGTAAGTGAGATTTGATGTTTTCCATGTAAATCGTTTATGACTTCTGAAGGAGTGTTGGCTAAGGAACATGGTCCTTGGAAAACGGATACTCCCCCTCTCCCTGCATTCCTCCTCCATGTTGTTTCTGGATGAGCTCTGTGAGGGGCTGAGCATCCCCTTCCTGCAGTGGGATGAGGTTGCCCAGCACGTAGGCCCCCAGCCCTGGGAAGCTCCTGCAAAGGCTCATTAGTGAAAGGAGAGGAAAAGCCACCACGGTTGAAAAACACTGATAAGAAGTTTAGTTGGCACTCAGTTCTGTCTCTCTGCGTGCCTGATTTTTATTTTGTAATGGCCAATCAGAAAACCTTTCCCTTTGACCCAAAATGTCGCTTTTCCGTGTTAATTTGCAGCAGCACTTGCCAGAAGTTCAAGGTTGTGTGTTGGTGGTAAATGATGGCAATCAGGTGGGCAGCACTGGGGTGGCCATGTTGGATACCAGCTCCTGCTTCCATCTGCAGGGAGCCAGCAGCGTGTCCTGCCCCACACTCAGCTCCGAGTTACCCTGACCAGCAGAAGGTGTGTCCTGTGCTGCAGGTGACCAGCTCTGCTCTGCCACAGGAGCCCGGTCAGATCCTGATGGCTTTGTGCCACCATCCTCTGCCAGCCAGTGAGGCCTTGGTGGGTGACATGGTCCCATCCTTCCTGTGGATGCCCTCAGGTGAAATCAGCCCTACCCTCTGTCCCTGCCTGGTGTGTGCAGCTGTGAGCAGCGAGCTGCTCCTCTGAGCAAAGCCTGAGCAGAGCAAGTTCAACATCCTCTGGGTTCTGAGCGCCCCTGCTGCAGCGAGGGTGGGTGTTTCTGCTCGCCTGAGTGCACGTGTGGTTTTCAGCTTCAGAGTGCACCAAACCTTTTATTACAGTTCTTGCTCCTTCCCTCCGGCAGTGGCATTTCAGGGTGCAGAAAGTGTTGCTTTCAGAACAGTAAATTGTTCTAAAAGCAATGCTCTTTAAAAGCCAGGGATGTTGCCTCACATGCATATTCCTTTATAAGCTAACAGAAAAAGTAGAAAATTTATGTGGCTGACAGTTTCCCCTCCCCTTCCTTTTAAAAATTCCCTTTTCTCCTAATTTTGAAACTCAGCAGGAAAAAGCCTACTGCCAGCTGAGTCATGTGTTTAGTGCATGACAGAAGTGACTGTTTGGGATCATGCCCTTAATCCGCTGGATGGTGACTTTAGGATGCACTGGAGGTGGGAGAGCCTTTGCTGAGGAAAAGATCGCACAGCTTGAACGTAATAAAATGTGTCTAATAACCGCTGTAGCATGTTATAGAAATACAAGAGATCAAAGCTTCAGAGGCATTTATTTTCATAATTTGTGGGTCAGATCCTTGCAGGACTAATTGGGTGCTGTTTGATGTCCAGGCAACAATAGAAATCTCCCTGTAAATCAGAATATATTTGCCCTTTCCTTTTTCTTTCATACAAAAGCATAAAAGCTTAGTGTGATTTTGAGATGAACTGGCAAAAGTGAAGGTGCAGATCTCCTCCCTACCTCACTGCAGTCTTTGTCAGCTGGGTTAAGAGGGTAGTGGTCCCTTCCAACCCAAACCATTCTATGATTCTGTTACACTGGGGCTGTATAGCTGACGCAGTGACCAAAACAAGTGTGTCTACTTGCCAGATATTGATTGTTTTAATTAACATTGGTGCTTCAGGAGCACTGAGCCTCATGGCTGTTGCCTACCATGCTACTGCTCCCCAAAACGTGAGCCAGGATGAAACCAGAGAATGAGTTTTGATGGTGCAGCTCCCTGTACCTCCGCAGCTGTGGCTCTCTAGCTGTGAAACTCTGGTGGTATCTCAGCATTGTGGGTGGTCACCCCCAAAACACAACAAGTCAGATACCCTGTGAGCTATATAGGGCACTTACAAAGTTATTTTATTTATATTTGTATATAAATGATGTATATGAGTATATATAAAAATACGTGTGTTCCCTCTTGAGTGCAATAGGACAGCAGGGTGTGGCTATGAGTGGCACAGCCTGTGTCCCTGTACTTGGCACAGGGACCTTCTTCAAAACACAGGCAAGAATTCTCCAGGCTACTCTTTCAGGTGGGAGATGCCGAAACAGCCATGAAACATGGCCAGAAAAGAAGGTGCAGTGCCCTTAAACTTGTGGGGTTTGTGTTTTATGCTTCCACCGAATACTCATGATAGGTGTTTGGGGAAGGGGCTTCTCTTGTGTGTCTGCAGATGCCACCATTTGGGGAGGAAAGAAAGATGGGTGTGCAAGGCAAATGTTCTTGGAGGAAAACCAGAGGCCAAAGCAACAAAATGAAAAGGACTTTAAATGCATTTTCTAACCATGCAGACAGGCTGTCTTCAGTGCAATAAATCTTCAGCCTTTATGTATTGATTAGCTTCAGTAAATAGTGTGATGACTCTGCTCTTCCCATCGCTATTCTGTGGGGATCGGTGTGTTAGTATGGCTGAAGAGGCTGTAATAGCTAAATGGGATTCCAGTAGTGAGAGCAGTTTACAAATGCTCTCCAAAGTGATCCTCGCAGCCAGTGTGACTGTGTTTGACTGCTCTAAATGTAAACGGAGTGTTCCACTGGTGACCAGGCTGGTAATGGCTGTGGTTTCTAATAGGCAAAACGATGTTCTCTGAGCCAAGTGTCCTGCAGTGACTGTGCCCTGCCCTGGCAGGGATGCTGCCTGTTCCCAGTCCCCACAGGCTGGGGACCTGTGATGGGCACGCTCTGTGCGGGGTGAACGAAGAGCAGAGGCTGAAATATGGGGCTGCCTGGTTAGAAAATGGAAAATGGATGAAAATGCCCCTTTTAACACCAGCCCTGTAATAATTTCTTCAATATTCATGTGATGCTGGGCATAGTTCAAAGTGATTTTGCTTGTTGAGCTTTGCCCCTGCTCTTGGAGCCAGGGATGTGATGTGGCAGCCTGAAAGTGGTTGTGTTTGAGCTCTGGGCAAGCCCCAGATCCCTGAGCATTTGCTATGATAAAGCATGGACAGAGCAGGAAGATGGCAGGGGCAGCAGCTTGTTGTCCTTGTGGAGCAGCAGTGGGAGGATGGATGGATGGATGGATGGATGGATAGACGGATGGATGGATGGGTGGATGGAGAGCTGCTTTGGCTATTAGTTGCCATAGCAGAAAGCCCATCCAGAAGACTTTCCATTGGTATCTCCATGTTTTGTGACAACCTGTAACAACACCGTGGTGAAAGAGCTCCTCCAGAAGTAGTTTGGACCATGAGCTGAAATCCCAGGTTGCTCTGGAGACAGTGGAAGGAAAGCTAGGATGGAGCAGATGTAAAATTAGCATAACAATACACCTTTAATTCAACTTGAAGGAAATAATTGAAGACTAGTTGTCACTTACGCTTGTGACCTCTGCCAGGATGACTCACGCTGCGATATAATATGAGTCACTTGTTAATGATGGCCTGTTAAGGAGAAAGTGCCAAATCCCTGTAAACTTCTTCACTGTGCACTGTAAAAGTCAGGATGAGGAAGGGTGTTCAGGATATTATTGCCTAGATGTAACTGATGCTTAAGAGCACTGAAACACCTTTACTTGGCTCTGGGGGACTCTGGCATGATAAGGCAAAGGCCCTGAGCAGAAAGGTTTGGCCTTGGTTTAAAATACACATGACACTGTGTGCCTCTCCTCCCCAGCGCTGCCTTGACATGATGTTGCCCGAGGGTGGGGACCCTGATAACTCCTTCCTGCCAGATGGCTCAGCTGGCCCGAGGACAAGAGCCTGGTGGTGGGAGAGAGGGAGGGAAGTGGGTGGGTGATCACTCAGCTGTGCAGAGGGCATGGAAAGCCATGGCCACCTCTGCAGAACGTGGGGAGGGAGGTCTTAGGGACAACGTCGCTGATGGGAGAGTGGGACGGTAGAAATGTAGTAACTCTGGGAGGGTTCCTGGGGCACCACTGATGGAGACCTGCAGCCAGGAGCCTGGGGGAGGGAGGTGGAGAGCTGCAGGCAGTGGCCCTGTGGTCCCGGGCAGCGAGGGCTTGGCCAGGCACAGCTTCCCTGTGAATGCCTCTGACGTGTGAGAAGTTTTTTATGGCCTTAAGGAACTCATGGTGCTCCTGCAGCAATTTACTTGAGCACTCACTTGTTAATCATCTACTCGCTGTCTTAAATGCTTCCTCTTACTGAACTAGTGTTTTTCCTCAATAAATGAGATTTCACAATCCACAGAAGAAAGTAAGAGCCTGGTGTGAAGGTGCTTGTGACCAGTGGCAGGAGCTCACCAAGAAATGTCCAGCTCCTGGGTACAGGAAGGGGTTTCTCAATTGACAAAAGCCTCATGATTTTGTCTGTAGTCAGGAAATTTTGTGAAGTGCTGACACCAGAAGTTAACTTGAAAGGGGAGTATTTTTCCCTAGATCTCATAATTGTAGAGAAGCATGGAAAAAGGTCTTCCTGAAAGATCATAATCCAAAGGGCAAATAGAAGACTTCAAGTACCTTATTGAAAATTCAGAAGAAAAAGTGGAGATAAATATGTGAGGCCTTGCCTGCCTTATTCTCTGAGTGATAAAACAGCTGGAGATCCCTGAGCTGCTTGTGCCATGCTTTCATTTAGCAGGTGAGAAGCTGCCTTACCTCCACCATCCCTCACCTCTGCCACCTGTTCCAAGGTGTATCTTGCCCTCTGGACTTGCCTGCTGGCAGTACAGACATGACAAGTGTCCATACAGGATCCTGTGATGGGATGAGAAGGAATGGACCTGAAGGAAGAGAACTTTGCACTTGGATGTTCCTATCAAGGCAGTCTAAGGCAACCAAAGGCCATTGAGTGTACGAGTTGGTTGCATTGCAGAAAATTGTTTGTAGTGCCTTAGGAATAGCTCTCTTTGAGGGGCAGAGGAATGTTGCTTCTTGAAGAGAAACTGCCAGTGCAGTGGGACCCAAATCTTGAACACATCTGCATTTTGTCTTGCTCGTTTGATAATGATCATCCTCTTCTTTATCAAGTTCCTGCTTCAGCACAGCGCTCCTGCTGCTGTGGAGGTCTCAGGAGCCCTCATCATAAGCAAAGGTTTATTGTGGGATTGAGCTGGAGGGACACCTTGCACGTGGGCAGATGATACACCACCAAAAATGGAGCTGTGTGGTTGTCCAGTGAGAAAGGGCATAAATTCGAAGCTGAAGTTGGTTTCTCAAGGTCCTTTCACAATAAATTGTGGGTTTGTTTTCGCCTGTTGACGTGACCTCTTCCGTGCTGCTGGTGTAAAGCAAAGTGCCTGCACAGAGGAAATGTCCTCGAGAGAAGATGCAAAAGCGCTCTGCTCATTATCAGAAACTGCTCCAAGCTAATATGGCTGCCTAAAAATAGAAGTGGTATTAGGGGGAGGGACTGTCTTCTGTGTTCATTTGCCCTTGATTTTCATGACATTTTGCTGCTCTATATTGTGTATCTTGTTCAGGAGACTGTGTGTCCTGGTCACACTGGAGTAATTCATGAGAACGTGTGCTTGTGTCAAAAAACGTCATGAGGACGACTGTTAGGGGTTTAGCAGTTAACTGGCAGAATGCAGTTATTCAGGTTCATGCTCTCATCCTCCTGCTCCTCACAGGTTCAGAGCCTGTCCTTTGCTGTGATCTTGAAGCCTCCCCTGAAGGAGAGGGAGGCCTGAAGAAGGGGGGTGTCTGGCTCTGGGATGGGATGGATCCCTGGTGGTGGGAGCAGAGGACATCCATCATGTGTGCACCTTGCCAGAGAGGACAGCCATACCTCAACTGAAGGTTGCAGCATCTACTTTGCAGTTAAGGAAAGACAAAAAAAAGAAGAAAAAAAACTTACTTATGAGACTTAATTACTGAGTTATTGTTATTCCATATTTAAAGCCCAAGTTTCATAACTGCCTTGTGATACCAGCATTCATGTTCTTTGTGGGTATTATGCAAGCAGCTCACCTTGTGATCATGAAATACTGAAAAGCACTTTCTAATGCTCACCCTCGTTTCTCAATGAGTCCATAAAACCTCTTCTGCTTTCCATTAATTATGGAACAATGGGACATTTTCCTCTTAAAAAGAACTGAGCCTTTTTTGGTTTTTCTTCAAGTTCTTGAGCCAGCCGCTCCTCTGAGACCTTTCTGTTCCATATGGCTAGACCAGAGTGGACATATCTTCTGTCCTTCACTGCACTGTCTTTTGCCGCTTGGGGAAAGCAGGAGGTTTGTGGACCAATCTCGGGGGCAGAGGTCTTGCTCTACTGAAGCAGTTCCAGCTGGTGCTTGGCTGTTTCTGGCACTGGTGTGGTTGGTGTGATCAGCCTTCAAGGTTAACTGAGGCAGCTGGAAAAGACAGACATAGGTCCAATAGGATAACACTATTTCCTTCCCAAAAGAGCTGAAATATAAGCTTGTTTGTTGATATTCAGTTGTTTTCCAAGTGGGAGTTTGTTTAACACCAGAAGAAGCCCTTTCTGGCCCCCATCAGGAGCTGTGCCAAAAGTGAGACCCTGGGAGTGCAGCTCTGGTCTCAGCTGTGGGAGCATCTGTGCCTGGTCTGAATTTTCCCCACCTCCACATCCAGATTTTGCAGAACACTGAGAATAGATCTCTAGTTTTTCTCCTGATCAGTCCAGTTCTGCCCCTCAGTGGCATCCAGAGAAAGGGTGGGACAGGGAGGGTTATCCTGTTCTGTGAGGGTTGCCTGTGAGGTGGTTCTGCAGGTGGCTCTCCAGAGGTGGTGGGAACTGTTGATAGCGTTGGGAGAATCTTGAATGATTTGCTTAAGAGAGCAGAATTTAATCTTTCCTCTGGGCTTTCTCAAGAAGAAGAAGATTGTTGTTTCCCTTCCCTGTAGGGGGAAAGGGTTCAAATGTTTCTCTAAGCAGATGTGGAGTGTGCTGAGCACACTGCAGAGGATGTGTCTCCAGGCTCCCTGGGCAGTGCTGCTTCCCCACTCCTTCAGACTTTTCCTTGTGCACACATCTGGAGATCCATAACTCTTTTCACATGCTAATGAGGACTTCAGAGATAAGATCCCCTCTGAGGAAAGGAATGCTGGGAGAGTCTCATAGCAGGGGGAATCAAGGTGAGGAGTGGTCAAGCATCTTCCTTAGATTCACTTATAAGCCATGCAGCCCTGGCAGAGCTCAGAGTAGATGTCAGACCCTTTGGCCTCCCATCCCATCTTGTAGCCATTAAACTATGCTCTCCTAAGATTAGATAACCTGTGGTTTTACTGTCTGCAAGACTTGATGAGCAAATTCCTTTGGATAAATGCTTTTCTTGTATGCTTGCCAACACAGAGTGATTCTTGGGACATGAGGGAGGGGAAATAACTTGCAGGCGTCAATTTTCAGGAGATGAATCAGATGAAGAGATAATACCCAACAGGTTAGAGCTCTGGGAACGACTCAGTGGTGAGGATCACATTCTGTGTCTCTGGTTTAGACTAAGTGATATGGGGAGCCCAGGGTGCAGCTGTACTGCCAGCAGCTTACCACAGGTTTGAATATTACTGAACAACCTGGATCTCTGGTAATGGTGAGATATGGCACTGGAGTTTGGGCCTTGGGATGGATGCTAAAGTCCATCCTGGCTTTAGGTTGCTTGCAGTCTGGGGAAACTCATAGCTGCATTGGTTTCCCTGCGTAATGAATTATTCCTTTTCAACACATCAGGCTTTCAGAGAAGGAAAGGATTGCAAAAGCATCTTGATCTTGTAGTAGTTTGTCTTCCTCGCTGTAGCCTCAGGCTGTAAGACGGACCAGAGCTTAGCTGAGCACACACTGCATTTGGCTTACAAGGCAACTGCAGCATCTCCCCTCCCTTCTGACCAGGAGAGACGGTGATGGGCCAGCTGGGTCTGCAAGGAGGGATGAAGTGATGCTTTCTGAGGATTTAGGGTGGCCTGGCAGAGTTTGTTGTACTGTTTACTTTGCTGTCTGAGGTGTGTGTTGTTGCTGAAACACGTGGATTTGATTTCTGGTTATGAGCATCCTTATCTGCTTCTGTAGCCATTAGCTCTCTGTCTTGCCCGTGTGGGAAGCTGTAAGTCACTTCATCCGATAAGGCTTTTCTTATCTGTTCTGCTGTTTGTTGTGTTGAATTGAAATTGCTCTAGGAACTATAAAAAAGACGATGGAGGTTGGGAATTGCAGCTGAGAAGTTGTGTTGTGTTTCTCTTTCCTGCACAGACCAACAGGATGTCAATAGAAAGTATGAATGTCTCCATGCATCAAGTTGAAGCTGAGTTCTTGGTCATGTATTATGTCTAGAACAAAACGTATGTCCTGAGATTTCCTTTCTTTCCTTCCTTTGTGCAGCATCATCAGAACACCCCATTTGGCCTTTTAAACTCATCAGCCTGCTTGTGAAAATATTCAGTAAAGCTTGGGCTGAGTTTGCATCACTGTCAGTGGGTTGCATCCCTTTGGAGTGGCTTTGATCTTGCTTACTCCGTGCTGAGTAATTTACACTCCTCTCACATGAGCTGGAGCTTCAATGGATGTGCCGCCCTCTGAGAGTCTGGCCCTTGCAGGCTCTCTGTTTCTCCTAATCGTCAGCATTTAAGTGGTATTAAAGCTGCTTATCCCGGTCTTGTGCTTTTTTAGAGCCATTAACACCTCTGCAGAGAAAGTGTAAAACTCCAGTAAAGTCAGCTGGTGGCACTTTGCAGTAGTTTGAATGGTTCTAGAGGGAGCAGAGGGCTGGACTTTCTGTGCTGAGGAGGGTGTTTGGGAAGGGTACTGGTGCCCATGGGTGGGGAGCACCCGGGCAAGGTGAGTTCACCCTTGCAAGTGGTGTTCCCCATCAGCCTGGGTTCAGGGCTCCTTTCTGGATGTGAGAACAGGCACCTCAAGCTCCTGTTGAGTTCCTCCCAACCACGATTCTCTAGAGGCCAGAATCATCTTTCTCTCCATGTTTGCTGTGTCTCATTTAAGGGCATGTCTCAAATGATGTCAGCAATTTTCTTCTCTATTCTGTTACCTTTACAAAGTGTTGTTGATGTTCAAGGGTGATCCCACCATGAAGTCATCCAGAAAAACCCAAAGCTGGCTTTGTTCTTCGCCTTGTATATGTTCTTGTGCAGCAGCTGTGCCACAGTGGTCTGATCTCTCAAGAAGTCCCACTCTTGCTCTCATTGCTTGGTCTGTTGAGCCAGTTGAGCTCTGCATTAATTAATGGGAAATTGTCATGACTAACGTTAGGCTGGTAGGAAAAACTAATAGGGGTGAATAATAACACAAGATACATGGAAATCAACATTTTTCTCCTTGGAGGCTGTAGATGTAATCCACTTAATATTCTGTGGAACACAAGATTAATATTCTCTGGCATAATATATGTGAGGGCTTTTCTTTTTAGTTTGTTGGCAGAGGCATTGCTGCATTGCTAAAGCTGAGGGCAGGGGATTAGGGGGGGGGAAGCATGCTGACCCAACTTCCAGAGGATTCAGAAACAGCGAAATCTGGCTAGAGGAGATTAAACTTCTTCCTTGCTGGCAGGACTTTCCTGCAAGAAGTGTGGCTCACACTGGGATAGCCCCTGTTGAAGTCTTGGTAGGGTGTCTTTCAACTTTTTGCATGCCTAAATTATTGGGGAATAGATCTGATTTGCTTGGACTGTGTGGTGTGACTCCGCTGGTGGGCTTCCACTGCAAAGCTGGTGCCTGCAGAGTGTGGAAACCAGCTCCAGCCTTGCACTTGTCCTCCTTCACAGCATAGTTTTGCCAAGATTTAAAATCATAGAACTGCTAAGTTTCACAGAGATTCCTTTAAAATAATAATAAAGCAAAGCCCCTGTTCTTTTTCTTTCACACGATGGAAAGAATGCAGTGAGTTGCCAAGCTTAAAGAGGAGTAGATACGGCAGAAATAAATAAATCAAGACCATTTATTTTAAGTTGATTAATCTGATATGTTCATAGTTTTCTAAAATAAAATCTAGCCCCAGAGAGTTTAGCAAATCAAATAACAATAATGGCAATTAATTTAGAAGCAGTTACTAATGTTTCTCATCCCCCTTTCAGATCCCTAAACACACATGATTAATCTCACATCTCATGACTGTGGGCAAAATCCTCATGGGGATGTGCAGTGTCTCTCTTGGGTTGGAGAAAGTGGGTCTGAGGAGCTGGCCCCGTTCCTGAGTATGGGCAGGACTGTGGGCAGGGGGAGATGAGTGGCTGCTGGATGCTGGCACCTTGGGCCTCCCAGAGGGTTTGGTCTGATTTTTCAGTTGAAATTCTAATTATTTTGAGCTTCCCCACCTGCTTTGTTTTCTGTTTTGTACTGGTCTTCAGCAGGCTGGTCTCCGTGGTCCTGCAGGGCTTGCTTAGCTGCTGTGTGCAGGTTTATATTAACATTTCCAGCCTCCTTGTGTGAACTAATAAAAAATCTCTGCAAAGAGCCAGGTAATGTCACAGCTGCTTCCAGAGCTGGCAGGGAGGTGTCACAGGACTGTAATTTGACAGGGAGCACAAATGACTTTGTAAAGCAAAATGTGGTGGTTGAGTTTATGGGACATCGAGATGACTTGCAAAGCAAAACCTGCACATCTTCCTGGGATGTCTGGGAGAAAGGTCCCCCCACTTTGTCTCATGCAAAGTGCTGTTGTAATGCATAGATCAAATGAAATAAACTAAATAATCTGTGTACCTCTGCCGAGTTCAGTAATTTGGGGTATTGGGGTTTGGAATAAAAAGCATCCCCCTGAATTTCTGAGAATGTTTCACAATGTAGGAAGCCACTGAGAAATACGGAAGACTTGCTATGGGAAGTACTTTATACCCTGGCAAAAAATTTCTTGCAAATCACTTCAGCAACTATGGATCAACCCTGACTTTTAGGCTTTTTGGCTTCCATCAGGCAGGAGCTTTCTTTTAGCTGTGGGACCTTGTTTTCCACCCAGTTTGAGTGTCTGTCATAACCAACCTTTCAGACTTCCTGCCGGGTCTGGCATTACTGGAGGCAGCCCGTGAAATGTAGGAAAAAAAGGTGAGAAGCCTTCCTTTCCGCAACGTGTTAACTCTTGGGTGAGACACATATTTCTAGATTGAGACATGCAAATTAACATATATTTGATATTCTTTTAAGTAATGTTGCTGTTTTGTCAAGACAATTCAATGTAGAAGTGAGTTTATAGTACATGGTTTTGGCAGCTTGTTGGTATAGTTGCAGGGTTTGGGGCTTTTTGCAGTCTATGCTGCAGAGTTCTGCTCAATAATTTGAAGTGGTTTGTTCCCTATATTGTCCTTTCCTGAAACTACTGCCACTGGAGAGTTACCTGCTTTTCTTGCTAACCAGCCCTTGTAGAGTCAAGTGTGAAGAAGTTGATGACAACTGACAGGCTGTGGGTAAACTCTTCGAAAAGCACCAAACCAGCAGATAACTCCATCTCCAGATGATCTGTGAAAACTGGGCTGATGTGAGAAACGCTCGACTGAATCCAGCAGGGATGTGGGGTTTCTCCAGACATGCATATAGGGACAAGAAAATATTGAAAAGTAATGGCCCAGGCGGTAATCTGGGATGCAGGGATTTCTGGAATGCAGGCCGACATGCCTGGCTGTGTGTTGGCTGTTGCGCAGATCCCTGCTGTTGAAAGCTGTAGCCTGTGGGTTGTTGATGCTACAACCCTTTCATCCCTGACAGCTTTTCTGGTCAGCTCAGCCCACAACCATAACTGAAAAATAGACAGAGGTACAAAACCATCGTAGTTTAAAAAAGCAAATGATTTTAAGGTTGTTTTTCTTTTCTTGCTCCAAAATGCATCTGGGAGTGAGACGTTCTCCTGTTTTAAGGCATCTCTCTGGCCACAACTCTCACTGCAAGGAGGGAGCAAGGCTGGCATTTCTTGGCAAAGGTGATCCCATATGGTGACCCCAGCAGCCTCCTGTGAGGGCTGCAGAAGCTGGAGTGTCCAGCAGTGACTTGGGAAGGTGCAGGCTGGCTTCTGTCACCCCTGCAGTCACACAGATGAAGCCACAAGTGTGACCTGCTGCTGGAGACTGAATGTTTGCCTGTGTCAGAGGGTGCTGCCTGCTCCTGGAGTGAGCTTGGCAGCAGCTGTGCTTTACAGAGTGTGTCTCCAGGAGTGGGATATTAAGAGGCTGTAGTTCTCAAAACAGCTGCCTTGGTAAGTAATTAAACCAACTCCTCTGAGACCTCATAAACCTTTGACAGCGTTTAGTGGTAGGTAACGATTTCAGCTTGATGCAAACATTTTCTGGCCAAGGCTGAAGCTCTGTTTCTCAGAGGGATGAGATCTAAACATTTAGGAATAATATCTTATTGCTCTGAAACTACACAAGTGACTTCCAGTGAGGAGAGTGTCCAGCTGCTGTGCTCTAATTGATGTCTGCATCCCAAGAAGTGCGGTACAATACTGCTAGTGACTTTAGATCTTCTGGGGACTATAGATATGATTTATAATTGGCACTGCAGCTTTTTAGAGACACTGAGCTTAGCCAAGGCTTTTATATATTGCCCTGTTGAAGTTGTGTGCTTGAATTAGGCATATGTTGAAGGGGATGGTGGCACTGAGGCTGCATTCATCTAGCAAGGCATTGAAAACCTCGGGGTTCTCTTAGCAATTGTGCTTTTGCTGATGCTTCTGGTCTGATTGGCTTCTGGCTCTTGTAGACGAACAGTCTTCTGTGAACTGGAAGGTGGGCTTGTCATACAGCTGCACACGATTTGTGGGGTCTGTCCTGGTGATCTGGGGAATGTGCTGTAGAGCTTTAAAAGTGTGAGGGAAGCTAACTTCAAATGAAGAATAAGTACAGTTGTGTTGTCTTGAGGGTTATTGAGTATCAGTGTTTCTTACGGTGCTGAGACTCATGGAGGCCACATGTTCATCTTCATTAGCCTCAAGTCAAAACTCATTGCCTCTTGCTTGAATGACATCAGGAGACATGGACTCGCCATGTTGCTAGAGATGCTTTTGAAGGAGTGGGATGGAGGCTTGAACCCTTCATATTTTAATTAATGTGTAGCTTGTGGGTGGCTTTTCCTTGGGCTGGATGGCTCTGACACACAACGCTGGAGGAAGGTTAATTTTATATATGTCATTCTTGTCCTCTCCTGGTATCACTCCTGCATCTTGGGCTGTGGGACCCACCATTTGCAGTGCTACAACAGCATCATTTTGGTTGGAAAAAACCCTTTTTTTCCAGGCCTGTATGTGTGTTCCTGACAGGCTTGGAGCTCCCACATTTCACATTCGTGGAGAGGGTACAGAACGGCTGCTTTTTCTTTTGACGTGCTAGAAAAGAGAAACTAGGTCAGAAGAACTCTAATTTTGTGTGTGCAAGTGTGAATCTGTGAGCAGGAAATCTGGAATAGTCGGTTTATTGTAGCTTCAGCGGCTTGGCCTCCACAGGACAAAGTGGAAGTGAACTGTGTATGTGCATAGGGGATTTTGTATTTTTCTTCCCTTAGCACTGGTGTTGGCTATTCCTTTGCTGGCTGGGGGCTACAAATCCACACTTACATCCTAAATTGAACAGGTAATAGTTGAAGAAGTAATACAGTTTTATTGACTGAAAAGCCCAATGTGGTGATTAGTTCTTATTTAATTTTGCTGCTGCCAACTATTGGCAGGTCTTAACATTCCGGAAAGGAAAGAGACGCTCACATGGTGACTGGAGCTTTACTGCAGTGAGAAGCTGGGGGAGGAGAGTGTTGGAGACCTGGGAGAGTGGATTTGTGGTTTAGGAAGGGGGAATGGACAGAGCACAGATGCGGCTCTCAGTAGGGCCTGGAAGAGCATCTCCTGGTAAGATGCTGCAGAGGAGTGGTTCAAACAGATTTGTAAAGAGGCTTTTCAGCTGTCCAGGTGAGAAATTTTTCGTCTGTTAATAACTTGGCCTTGAGAGCAGTTTTTCTTACGCTGTGTAGTAGTGCTGTTTCTTGACTAACATCTTCTTTTGAGTTACAGAGCTGGGTGTTTGGGGGTGAGGGAGGACAAACTGCTTCTTCAAAATGAAAACAAAGCCCTCGGGGAGTTCATTATTACTCTTCCAAGTAGAGCAGCTTGTATTGCTTGAGTAGGCAGGAGGTGCAGTGGTAGATGCCATTGATGATAGCTTGTTTTGTGAGTCTCTGGATGGGTGGGCGAAGGAGGGGAAGGTACCAAAGCTAGCAGGAGAAGGCGTGAGATTAAGCAATCCCTGTGAGGGCTGAGTAGCATCCAGTAGTCCAGCATGGTTCTGCTTCATTGCTTGGCTTTTATCTCAAAAATACCTGTGGAGCCTTTTGAGGTTTTCTGTGCTTCTTTAATTAATGGGCAGCCTTAGGGCTATGTCTGTGTGATTGAAACTTGAAAAAGTTATGTCCCCAACCTCTTTTTAGGAAGTTCCCAGTAACTTAATCAGTGTTTTGTTGCCTTGGCCTCTGCCTTCCTGCCCTGTCTGCAGCTATATTAACAATCCTCTCCTGGCTTGTGCAGTCCATCTTCATATTACAGGGCTGTTAACTGGAAGTGCCTGGGAGATGGAGCCAGCCAGCTGATTACTAAAAAGCAGCTGTGTCTTCAAGTGCTCTTCAAACCCCTGTATTTTTCTCTGAACTGTGTGTCGTTTGGGGTAACTTCCCCAAGGTGATCCAGACCTTGTTTTGTCAAACTGTACAAGTGCTTCAGTTCCTGCTGTAGAGGCCAGTGGAGAAAGTATGGCAAAAGGAGTGAACTGATGTGCCTTCAGGAGGAGTAGCAGGGGACTTTGTAGAGCTTGAGGTTGCTTGGGTCCTGATGCCTGGGAGATGCACAGCTGTCTACAGAGCTTCTAGAACTCCTTGCTAATGTGAGAGGTGGCTTCACTGAGTACAGTCCAGCCCAGGCATTTGGCCTTGGGGAAATGAAATCTGGGCAGGTGTAAGGTGTGAGAACTAAAGGCTTCACCCTTGTACTCGTTCCTTGCAGTGACGCTTTGCCTAATCAGAAATGTTACCCTGATGACAGTCTTGCCTGTTGAACTCTACTGCTGAAGGGCTTTTCTGTTTCTCCTGCGTTCCTCAGGAAACTCCTCTTCTGGTTGACATTGGTGGGGTTTGAAGACTCAACTTTTCTCCAGGCAGTTGACTCCTCAAGACAACCACTTGGGTTGAGAGTGCTGCCATGGCATGGTGGGATTATGGCACTCCTGGGTTGTCTGGGTGCCATAGCATTGCCATTAGTTTACAAGAGCCAGCCTTTTGAGAAGAATGACCCTCTGGTGCTTCCCAATGCCAATATTTCTTCTTGTGACTGCCAGGACTTGTCTAGGCAGAGGCACCTGCACACAGAGCTTCCTGGGTCTTGTGTTGAGGGTGGTGAGTAAATGGCTTTGTAAGCCTGCTTTGGTTTTTGTGGGACCTCCTGTTGAGGCTCTTGTATTATGGAGATGTAAGGCAGAGGCTCATAATGCCCTGATGCTTGGGAGCTTTAGTTGCACAGGCTTTATATCTTGGTGGAGATGAAAAAACCTCTTCTGATGCCACGGAGCTGCTTTAGCTGATTCGTGCCTGGGGACACTCCTCCGTTACTGACCCGTAACTGCGCTGCCTCCAGTCACACAGAGCGTTTTCCTTCTCTAGGGTTATAACATTTGCTTAATGACTGGGTAGCTCCATGATTTTTGGCTGGAAGTTGTCATTAGCTGCTAGAATTGGGGGACTAAGTGCACAATGATTACAGAGGCTCCAATCTCTGATTTCCCCTCCTGTGCATCCACAGCAATCGTGGTTTAATTGGTGTGCCCTTGGGTTCCCCTCTCCTGAGCATCCTTCCGCTGTCTCCTCACGTAACCCTTTCTGTTACATCCCTTTTGTGTGGGCTAGAAGGGAGAAAAATGAGTCTCCCTCACGGAAAACAAGCAGATTTGGTGCACAGGCTGTATATAAATATTTTTTGTGTTTGTGGACACCTGCATGGCTGTATTTAAAGCTGGCTAACTGCGTTCTGCTCACTGAGCAGTCGCCGCAGCCAGCACTGGTACACACCTGCAGCCCTTGGCCCTTAGGTGACTTAGCCCTGGGTGTGGATATTGCTCTCTGAATAGTCTCCTCAAGCAAAATGTTGGCTCTTTTGTGCCTTGTTGAGAATCCTGGTGTGGGCAAGGACAGCTTTCAGCTTTAGTTCTGTGGGGTCTGGGTTAGACAGAAGGGAGCAGTTTTAACCAGGAACCCGCGAGCCCAGCTGTGTGCTCCACGCTGATAAGTCTTCAAAAGGGTGGCCTGTTTTGTTGCTGAAATTTGAATACACCCCGCTTTATCATCCACATACAGAAGTCCCTTTTCTGATAATGCACCAGTTTCAAATACACTTTTTATTGAAATAAAGTGGACTTTTTTTTCCCCTTACTCTCATGATATTGTTGGAAAGGATGATGCCTCTGCATGTTTCTGTGTCTCGGACTGATTTTAGCCTCGGAGACTTTAGTACCACTGATTTTCCTGAGAGATTAGTAGAAACATAACCATTTCCCATGTGAATTTGAGCCTGTACTGGCTGTAGCTATGGCAGCATGGTCATATCCTGGCACAAGAGAGCTCAGGTCCCAACCCATCTCTGCCTGGAGGAACACTGGGTCTGCACAACCTTTGCCACAGGTGCTACACCATGAAACATTTCCCATCCATGAGCAGCTGGAAAGTCCTGTTGAGTGTTTTGTTGCTTTATGGAGAGCCTGAGTTTGCTCCTGTGTCTTCTGGCACAAGTTCTGAGTAGCAGGGAGGAGGGAGGGACCCTACCTTAGTTTAAGGGCTCTTGGCAAAGTCCTGGTGCTACTACAGCACAGATCTTTTCTAGTTAGAGTGAAGCTAACCTCGACCTGAAAATTATTCGTGGGTTTGCCTTAAATGCTGTCTCTCTCCCTCCCATTTTAAACAATGCACCTCCTATGCCTAAACTAACACCTCACCTCATTTTTTCCTTTTATTTATGTGCTTGTTATTCAATGCAGATGTTTTCAGTTACAAGAAACACAGTAGTTCTTGTGAATGCATTCTGGGGTGTGGGAAGAGGGGGCTGCAGCAGCCTTATCATTTCTGTGTCCCTCCTGGATCGGGGAGAGGGCATCAGCAGAAGGAGGAAGGTGCCGGGCTGGAAGCAGCTGTGTGGGATGAGCTTTGCAGCCACCCCCATCCAAGTGCAGCCCAGCGCTGCTGTGAGCCCTGATCTGCAGCACAGGCTATATTTGGTCTGAGATTATTCCCTGCTTGGCCTGGATTGGTCCTGGTCGGGGCTCTGCAGGGTGGATTTCTGTTTCCCCTAGCTAACATCACCCATGCTGTGTGCCTCTCTATTTTTCTCCCTCGCTGCCCACTCCAGCCTGCCCGAGCTGCTGTCGCTGCTCTCTGATCCCCTCCTGAAGCATCTCAGCAGGGGCTTTGTGGGATGTGCAGGATGTGCCCCTGGAACCGGGGACAGCCTATTCCCCAGCAGCCATTAAGATGCAAATCTCTTTTCTGTGTATGAATCCGTCCAGGGGAGACCAGTGGGAAGCAGGGTTTTTTTTTTCCTTGCCCGCCCCATCCTTTGCTGTGTATTTTCTGGAAAGGCCATTAACAGCATATTATTCCTGAGTTCTAATGGTGGCTGTTGGGGAGAAGCTTTTTCCTTTGAGTGCCTGCTGCATGGGAAGAAGGCAGCACGGCTGGGAGGAGAGATCAGCCCCCTCTGCCCCCTGACAGCACTGGTGCTCCCAGCCTGCTGGCTGTGCTGAGGTGGAGCTGCCTGGGGCAGCCGTCGGGGGAGCAGGGTCACTCCTGCCTGTGCTGAGAGATGCCCAGTTACCTTGGCAAGGCTTCTGGAAAAATGCAGGGAGAAAACAGGATGGAGAGGGGACATTGCAGCAGGGAAACTGCTTGGCTGGTGGAAGCTGGAGCGGAAGGTGTGGGTGATGGGGGTGTTGGGGGAAGGCCCTCCTGGCACAGAGCTGCCCTGGGCGCAGGGGCAGCAGAGGCAGGTGCGGGGCTGGCAGGTCTGCAAGCAAGTAATGGAGGGACTCAGGCAAACCTGTTGGAGCCACAAGTGTGACGTTTGCACGTTAGAGCAGTGAGCCTGGGATGGTGGGAGGGAGTGCTCTTTAGTTTGAGGATTTGTGGAAAGAGGTTGGAAAATATATTGCAAAAAGGAGTTCTTTTTATCAGAAATGGCCAGCTGCATCCCTGGATGTTTCTCCAAACCTCCTAAGCATATGCCCTAGGCACGGCTTTCTTCTGCCTTAATCTCCTCGTGAATATTCAAAAATAGATATACTTGTAGCACTGGAAAAGCCTCTTTTAGAGTTGTTTCAGCACTGCAGAGAACAACCCTTAGGAAAGAAACTCAAAAAATAAACAGCAGCTGCTGCCATGTTTCCCCCTTCCCCGCCTCCTCACCCAGTGTGGAAACGTGGTGTCGGTTCCTTTTCCCATCCATTCCTGGCATTTCCCTGCCTGGTACCAAGGCAGCAAAACCCACAGGCTATCCACACCCGGCTGAGATGCTGCATGCTGGGAACCTGTTGTGCTGCAGTTTCACCTGAGTCCGGCCCAAGTGTCCAGGTGAAGGTGTGTTTGTGCCAGGGCGGATGTGGTGGTCTCCGAGCCTCCTACAGCACAGCTTCCCTGCCCTTTGCTGCAGATTGTCCCACTGAAGGCTGAGTGGGGCTCCTGGACAGCCTGAGGAAGCTGCTCATATATGAGTGGGCAGAAGGGGGGATTGGCATTTCTGAATGATCAGAGGGGTTGCTGTCACCCTGTCATGGAGCTGTGCTGAACCCCAGCAGCTCCATGGCAGCACGTGTTCCTGGCCGGGTGGAAAGCTGCCCCAGCCACGTCAGGACTGAGATTAATTTACTTTTGTGGCATTATTACTGGGTTGAACCTTGCTTCTCAGCTGTTCACAAAGATCCAGTGTTTGACTTTTGGACCCAGAAGCATCTTGAGCTCATGTGGCTTTGTAATGAATGGAACCTCTGTGTCTGTAATGGGGTGGGTGGTGTCCATCTCCTCTCTCCTCAGAAGTGCTGCTGGCTGATCCTTCCTGGCCTGTTAGAGCCTGGGACTGACCTGTCTGCATCCCCTTGGACTGCAGCTGGTATCCCTGGGATGCCAGGTCATCCAACAGCTCAAGTGACTCCAAACCCAGCAGGGAGGTTGAGGGTGGGTGGTGGCGTGGGAGGGAAGGTCACCCCTTGGCTGGGTGGTCACAGGGGCACACAAACCCCGGGGATGTCAGGACGCCTCCACATCGGCCGGCTTCCAGGGGAATTGTGCTCTCCAAAATTGGAGTGATGACTGCAGGAAAAGGAGGAGGGCCAGGAGAGGATAAATAAAGCTTCTGGAAAGGGAAAACCCACCGAGAGAAGAAAATAGCAGCGCTGGTTATTCTTTCTTTCTTTCCCCACCCTCCCTCGTACCTCCCTGCTCGTATCGTCTCTGGACTCTGCTGGTGGGTGCACGTGTGTGTGTGTGACTGCACTTCCTCTGGCTGGGCACATGCCGAGTGAAGGGGGATCTGGGGACAGGGTTTGGGGTGTTGTTGCCACCCTCCCAAGGTATTGTGTCCTCATGTAGCATTGCCCTAGATCTGCTCATCTCAACTGACAAACCAGGATGTCAGCAGCCAGGATGCACCGTCCAAAAATGGCCTTTAGACCAAATAACGCTAATACTACTGACCTCAGGAACAGACCTGGAAGCTCCTGCTTTGAGCCCCAGAACAACATGCTGCCAGATAGCTTGTTTTACTCCAAAGCTGATTCATAAGAGAACTTGAGTTTTAATAGCAAATGTTTGCTGTTGCATTTAAAGCATAAACTGAGTGTTCATACATGGAGCAGTTGACAGTCAGAGGGATGGATGCTCACTCACAGGCACCTGCCTGGCATCTCCCAGCCCAGGTGCTGGACGTGGGCAGCACTGGGCAGGTCTGTGCTGCCCACAGTGCTGGGGCTGCCCACACAGGGCTGTCACCAGGACGGTGCTGTGCTTCTCCTCATTGTCCCTGCAATTCCCATCCCTGGTCTGCCTGAAAACCTTAAACCCCTCTAAACACTTGTCAGTGAAATGCTGATCTTCACTGAAGGTTTCATTTTATTACTTATTAAATTGTTTTCTTCTTTTCTCCTAGGATCCTGCAGGAATCTTTGAATTGGTGGAGCTTGTTGGCAATGGTACCTACGGGCAGGTCTATAAGGTAAGGGTTCCAGCTGAAGTGAGCCTGTTTGTCTTGGCTGTGTGTTGAACGTGGAGCCTCCCAGCACATCACCTTGGCTGGGCTTTGACCATTTCAAACCTGACAAGAAGCCTTGCTGAACTCTGGCCTTTTGGTCTTGTGTGCAAGTACCGTGTAGCGCACAGAGCTCTTATAATAAGCAATTCACATTAATTCCGAAACTGTCACGAGAAAATGAATTGCTTTTTTTTTTCCCCTTTCCCCCCAGTTGCTTTTTATTGATTAGATGATGAGGAGGGAGTGAAAAATCTGTGCTTTAATAGCTAAATCTCGATCTCTTCTAAGAGCAGAGTTTATGGCTGCAATAGGCTGCCAAATGAGTTTGCTACAGTCTAGTGCTCTGCTTGCACACGGGCTGGCTGCCGTCCTTTCCACTGGCAGAAAACCTGCTTCAGGATTAAAAACACTATTAAAATGTTTTTTTTGAAGTGCCTTTTACAGTCAGTAGATTGCTTTAAATTTTTCTAAACATCTAGAAGCAGCAATCCCTGTGAGAATAGTGAAGGGACTGTGGAGAGCGGGATTTTAAAACCATGAACTTCTTTACAAGAATATTTAAAGTTCTCACTTCTGCTATATTATATCACCTGTCCCAATCATATCTTAGCTTGGGGAATTCCAGGTTTTGTCATCTTGGTGAGGTCTTTTTATGGGCAATTCTTGTGCATTTGGGGTGGGATTGAATTATTTCAGAGTCTGGAGTTAATCTGTGCTTATATATGGTGGGAAGATGTTTCGTGTCCCTTGCATGAGGAATTTGCCAACTGTTTTGGTTCTGCTGGAAGTCAGTCCCTCCCCTGGGCCTCATTCTCCAAGAAACTCCCGTGTGTGTGGGCACAAGTGCTGTGTGCACGTGTACTCGTGCGTGTGTGGGCACACAGATCCTGTTTACCCGTCATGCCCATGTTTCATTTTGACTCTAGAAAGGAATATCCTCATGTGCTTCTGCTCTGTGGCTTTGGAGACACAACTCTTGCCTGTCATGCTCTAAAAGACAGTGAGCTGCCCCTGCTGAGGAGAATGGTGCTTAAAGAGCCAAGGTTCCCCCATCCTCCTGCTGTTGTAGACTAATCCTGTCAGTAGAAGAATCAAGGGATTGAAGTGAACCGAAGATGAACTGGAGCTTCTGGAGTTTCAAATGCGTGAATTTTTGAACTGGAATAGATTTTTAAAAAAATAACAAAAACAAAGGAAAAATTGCCCCACCCCAAAGCTGTTCTTATCAAGGTTATATTCCAGGGAGCCTTCCCCTCTGGTATTCATTGTTTTCCCACCATGTGCTCCCTGCCACGGGAGCTCCCTTCTGAACTGTTTTTCTTCCCAGCTGCTAAAATAACGGTGGAAGGTGACCTAATTTTAACTGGTTCATATTTCTAACAATCCGTGGAAACTATGTGCCTGCAACGGCCTTTTCAAAGCGCCGTGTTTTTGTGGAGAGCAGAAAAGGGAAATAAGCTGGTGCTGCTGGTTGTGTGGCTCAGCTGATCGGGTTTCCTCTTGCTGGGTTCAATTCTTTCGGTGAGTCTGCGTGTAACCTCAGAGGGGGAAAGAAAAACCACCTAGAAATGTCCCAAGTGTAGGCTGAATGTTTCTGTGTTCCTTTTCCCCATGCTGTACAAGGGGAAAATCCTCCTCCTAACTGTTTTTAACTTGCCGGAGTAACCGGATTGTCCTCGGTGTGATTCACGTGGTGCCGGTGCCAGACGGGATGGTGACGGGGGTGGAGGGGAAAACGTTGCTGTCCAAACCGAATTAGTAAGTATTGAGGTATGAGCTCAGGCTAAGCTTGGCTTCACAGCTCTCTTAAACTGAAGTCCTGGAGAAGCACAGGCTCTATAAACAAAAGGAGACTTTGATATAAAACATACATGACTGTTTATGGTGTCCCACCCTAAAACCCGGCGCGGAAATAAGATCTCTGCGATTCTTTTCCTCCAGATACCACCGCTGTATTTATCTCTTGCAGCAAAACAAATGGATCAACTTTCAAGACACACAGACCTTCTGGCTCCATTCTAAATCAGCCCTTAAAAGTGATCCATACCTAGGAGCAGCGTCCTCTGTAATTAGATGGTTGTTCCATTGCCATTTCCAAACCCCTCTCAGGCAGGGCTGGACTGTTCACAGAATCATTTGTTTGGAAAAGGTCTTTAAGTCTGAGTCCAGGCAGTATCCCAGCATTGCCAAGCCCACCACTAAACCATGGCCCTAAGTGCCACATCTGTTAAATTCCCTCAGGGATGATGACCCACTCCTCTGTGCTGTGTCACCTGAGCTGCACCATTGCTGCCCCCTTAGAGGCTGTGTGCTCCTCTGGTTGTGTTATTAGGTTCTGGTGCTGGCTGTCAGCCCGAGCTCTGCAGGTCCAACCCCTGTGCTCTCGACTGGGAGCAGTCACCTGGTGGCCATCACCCCCCTTCTCAAGGCTGATCCCTCTCTGAAGCAAGAAAATCAACTTTCCTGTTGGGAAGAGGCAGAAGTGAGATGTTTATTCCAGCCAGAGGATAACGTTTTGTGTCTTTGTGCTGCAAGGCTGCCAGAACAGGACTGCAGCCCTGATGTTTCCCCTAGAAAATCTGATCTAGCAGCCAGGTCGAACACTGCTGCATGGCCACAGTTGTGTTGGAGACTACAGGTGTCCTGGAGGCAACCAGCTGGGCTGCCCAGGACCTGGAGGGACATGTGCAAGATGCAAACTTCCCGTTGATCCCATGGGGTAAAGGTCATGGTGATGTTATTCTGACAACCGAATGATATTGCTGCCGGCCAGGGTGGGGAGCGTGAGAAGTGTCTGGGAGTACCACAGTGACAGGAGCCCTCAGAGAGCAGGAGTTCATGGAGCTAGCCTCAGCATCTGCTGTGTTAGAGAGGCCGGGGAGCCCCTGCCACACCACGTGCCTTCTCCTTGTTCATGGGAGGAGTCGTGTTGGCCAAGCCTGGTGCACCCCGAGAGCTCCCGGAAGGAGGGCACCCACTGCCAGAGCGTGTGCACCGGGATGCGGCTGCTGCTGCTTTGATCCTGCTTTCTGGGTCATGGCTTGAGGATCCCTTTCAGGTGGTTCACAGTGCTTCCGTGAATCAAAGCCTTGTTCCCTGAGCCTTGTGCTCGAGGCAAAGGCAACTGGTTCGGTTTGACCTCTGTATTTTCAAGTAAAGGTCTTTCTTTGCTCAGGACAGCAGGTTAAAATATCCCTTTGGTTCTTCCCAGCTCTGGCCATACCCCAGTGACACCTGGGTGCTGCAGGAGCCCTCGGCAGTGACCTGCTCTGCTCTCACTTCTCCAACCCCTACCACAAGGTCTTTGCTTTGGAAAAAGGCAGAGGGAAATAACATTCCCTGCTCACTGCTTAACAATCTCTTGTGAATAGCTCGATTTTTATTTTAATGAGGGACCTCACTGGTGATGATTTATCTCTCTAATTGAATCGGAAGCTTTTCTTTATTTTCTAATAATCCTGCATCTAATGTTACAGATTGTAAACTGGTTTTGATGAAAGACTGAGAACTTGCTAGCTTCTGTGCCAGACATTGTTGCAGTAGTGAATTTTTGTGTCCTTGGATTTTATTATTGTTATAGGTGTTTAAGGAAATTACTATCAGGAATACAATGACTTGGACTTGGGGAATCGAGCCTTTTCTTCACTGGTTTTTAGCTGATGGCTGAGAGCAAAACTCTAAACACAAAACTCACTAAGACCCTTCAGAGCATTATCTAAACTGCGAGGAAATGCTGCTTTTATGTCCCAGAACATTATTATTACTGTTTATTTCTACTCTGCACGAGAGCAAACAAATACTCTTTAAAATACTGTGTGTGCTTAGATTGCCTGGAGAGATCAGGGCTAAGCCAGTGGGGTGTCCAGCACCAATAAACACATGGGTTCAAAGTAAAAGGACACTGGGTTACTCAAATACCTGTCCAATAGATGATTGCAGAGCTTGGGGACAATGTATTGGGCTACTTACTGTGCACAGAGTAAGTGGAAAACCAAAGCAATCCCCAGTGTTTTTGTGGGCTTAGCCATGGCTCTTCAGACAGATGGTGTCAGCCAAGAAGGATTTTGATGCAAGCCTCTGGAGTAGTGAGAAAAAAACCAGGAAACAGATCGGATGGTAACCTTTGCACCTCTCATCTTGTGTATTTTACAACATCGAAGTAAATGATGTTGAGATTATGTACTCACGTGCGTCTTCCCAGCTGTGCCAGGAGGACAGCGGTCATTAATGCCAAGTGCTGCTTTGCCTTGTGCCCTGGGGATGTGGCTCTCTGTTTACAGCTACAGCAAGGTTTTATTTTACAGGGTGCAAGATAGAGTATGTGGGCACCTCTGTAACTGCACAATAACTATTGATTGTTTAATTATCTGGTAAATGCCATATAATCACCAAGCTATTACGCAGCAGTAGTGTGAGCTCTAATTTAGAGCGTGTGGGATCCACGTGCCACCCGTGTCAGCTGTGGCCCTCCAAGGAACTCCTTTACCATTGCCACGAGATGGGGCAGGGCAGGGGAATCACCCCAGGGCGGGTGGAGCACCTCTGCAGGTTCCTGGCTGCCCACAGGCTGTCCATGTCCTCTGCCAGCCCAAGTGAGGCAGCTGTTTGAAGAGAATGTGGTTTTTGAAGTTGCTCTTTGTTGTACCACGTGTGTCTGTCTGTCTGGGGTACAGTACACAGGGGAAAAGGCTGAAGAAATGAATCTCAAGGTCTTTACTCAGGACTCATTTATTGCCCAGCTGGTATTTGCCAGAAGCCAGGGCTGATCCACCTGAAGGCAAATGCCCAAGTTTGACCCAGTAGATGGAGATGCTGAGGTGTGTGGGTGTGAGAAAGTGAATAAAATATTTGAAATCCAGGGTCACCTGTTGCTGGGGAGCTGGGAGCCGCAGGACTGCTGGGACAATTTGGACCCTGAGACAAACCTGTGGGAATGTCCCAGGCACAAGCCTGTGTTTCGTAATGTTGTCCCAGAATTTGCAGATGCCAGAGGAGGAGGGATAATGTGTGTCCTGTTGTCATGGGTGCTGTTCGTGCACTCCATGCACAGTGGCATCCTTCCTGGCATCCCCAAGCATTATAGGCAGCCGATAAATATCCTAAAGAAAGGCTTTTAGAAGGCTCTTTTTTCCTTTAACTTATTTTTGAAGTAGAGTAGGGTCTATGCTGTGTTTAGGTTGCCTGACATCTGTCTCAGTCTGGCTGCTGCTGATCAAGTGCTGGGCCCTTGCATCAGCCCTGGTGAGTACAGAGACTCTCCAGGTTCCTGGGTCATTATTAGGAGTTCAGATAATTAGCCTGAGTCAAGAATGACAGTAATTGTTTTTAATCATCAGTTGGTTTATTGTCTCTCTTTCTGAAAGGCTGATGGTCAATAGCTCGATAATTAATCACTGTTGCTTTATCCTTGTGGAAGAAGCTACCATGCTGCACACAATTAATATTTCCTGGGGATTGCTGCTGTAAAGAATTAACTGTAGTTTACACACACAGCTTTTATAGCTGCAGACTGGCTGCTGTGCTTTGCTTGAGGCCAGACTGAATGTGTGCACACCAGTGCCTGCAGACCAGGTTGTGCTGTCGGCCCCCCTTGTCCCAACACCTGGGCTGTGGTGCTGGGTGCTGGTCCTGAGCACACCAAGGGCACCTGGTGCCCCCGTTCACAGCCTGTTGAGGGAATTCAGAGACCCAAATTCAGAGCCCCATCATCTTGCAGTCTAAACAAGCAGCTCTAACCCATGTCAGCCAGCTATTGCATTTGAAGGTGCACTGTGAGCAATTCTCTTTTCCCACCTTCTTGTTTCTAAGATGAACTGTGAGGTTGAGTGTGACTTGAGCTGCCTTGGCGGTTCTGGTGTTGTATCCTCAGCTTTGGGTCCTTCTTTGCATTTTCAAGCTTTTCAGAGGTTTTGCTTTTGCTGCAGGGCAGGCTGAGTGTAACCACACGTGTGTGAACGTGTGTAGCCATCCCTCCTCATGCTCTGGTGGTTACTGCACATGAGGGGTGGTCCCTCTGGTTTGGGAAGCTTCCTGGCTTTTCCTACAGTTCGGTGCTGCACTGAGAGCCTGCTCCGTGGGACTGAGGAAGGGAAGCACTTTGCATCTGCCCCTTTGCCCTGCCCCTGCCTCTTCCTTCCACTGGGATGGTTTTGATGTTGGCTGGATCGCTCACATCCACATCCAGACACAGACCCCTGTGGGCTGCTCATCACCTTCTAGGTCAGGGATGGTCTGTGTGAATGTGAATGGGTTTACAAGACTTACAAGCTGCTTTATAATCCTTCTGTGTTACAAGCACAGTATTAAACATTAAGCCATTGTTTCCGCTGGGATGGCTCCGTGTGCCGGCAGAGATGATGGGGATGCTCACCAGGGCTGGGGTTTCCACTGCTTCCACAGGCACCAGCTCCCAGGTGTTGCTGGGCTTTTCTCAGCTCTCGCTGGGTCTCAGGAAGGGGCTGGGCTGGAGTACTGGAGTCTGATAACTCCTGCAGCCTTATCAGAAGGAAAACGGGCGACCTCAATCTATCAGCTTCCCCACAATGTTATAGTAGCTCTGGAGGAGAAGGTCCTTTCCGTGCTGACTCAAATGGAGTGTGTGTGTTTCTGAAACGCAGATTTGTTTTTGCCGTGCAGGCAAGGAAGTCTGAACTGAAAAATGCTTAAAATGATGCTTCATTCTTACCATAGGAAAAAAAAAAGGCAAAAGCTTTGTTACCAGAGCAACTGGTACATCTTGTGCTGCTTCATTTCTCTGAAACACAGAGTGAGCCCTCAGCCCTCCCTCCCCCCAAGAAACCAACCCCCACACACCTACGCACCAATATGTCACATTAGCTTTGCTGCTTTCTGAGTAATGTAAGGGAAAGGTGCTTTTTCAGTCCTAGAGAATGCAGGTTATAAAAGGTGATTAAAAATGTTTCTGTATTCCCTCCCTTTTAATCTCTGTTCCCTTTCCCTCCCTGCCGAGTTTGTGATGGGAAAGGGCAGGGTGAAGGTCAGGAGCAGACTGGTGTGCCTGTGGAGTGACATTTGTCCAGTCTCCCTTGCATTGCTGGATGCTCTGATTCTGTAAATACTGCACTGTTTTGCAGGACAAAAAAATATCTGCAGTGTCTTAGGGTTAGAAAAGCTGCTTTTGAAGATGCCAGGTGAAGTCAGTGATGCTGCAAAGCTTGGGGAATCTGATGTGGTGGGTCTTGCAGTGCTGTTTGTGTGGGTGCCAGGCATGGATAGGGACAGAGGGAGAGCCCGCTCCTTGCCATGTGGGCATTAGAAGGGGCTCTGTGCAAGCAGCTGCCCTGCAGATGATGGGAGCAAGCAGCATGTCCGGTGCCACCTTCTCCTATCCCACAGGAATGGGACTGGGAACTCAGACTTGACTTTTCCCAGGGCTTTTGTGAGGACACTTAGAGTGAGCGGTGGGGTTGCAGTGCGTGGGAGGTGTTTAGAAAAGAGCCAGCTTTCAGAATTGCGGTTACTGCATGTGAAAGCATCACTCTCTGTTTTGGGAGCAGTGGCTTCTTGTCTGCTGAAGCTCCCGTTGCACTGCTCACTGTAGTATCTCGCCAGCTGTGTTTTACATGGGTGTGGCTGGGACTGGTGGGCGAGGTGTGGGTGCTGTCAGGCTCGGGTGGGTTGCAAAAGCCATTTGCTGTTAGGTTATATCCCTCTAAAGGTAACCCTGGGCTGCAGGGCACAGGTGAGCAGCTTCTTGCTCTCAGCAGAAGCTGGTACCTGCTGCTTTTTGCAGTTGCAAACTTGGGTATTGTATTTAAGAAGTAACAGGTTCTTCCAGTGAATTGGAGCCTGGTGCAGTGCACAGGGAACCTGGGGCCAGGTCCTCACTGCTGTGGTCTTCTCCAGTAACCTTTGCTCAATGACTCCTTTCTTTTCCTTTCCCATCTTTCCTTTCCCATCCCTGTCCTTATCCCTTTCCCCATATAATCAGGAACAGAACAGTGCTGGGGTGGTCTGGGGTGGCAGAGATGGGAGCTGCTGGGTGGTACCAGCATTGAAAAGGGATCTGTGAGGCAATGGAGAGGCTTAGGTGCCCCTGCACCAACATTTTGGCAACAAAAGGCTGTGAATGAGGCTGATTCCCAGAGGAACAAGCACAGCAGCTGCTACTAGGTCAGCTGAGGAAAACAACCGAGAGAAGCACTGGAAAGTAGGTTTTGGAGCTGGGAGGTGTTTTGTTCCTCCCAGCTCTGAAGGTGCCACTCTCAGCTAGGAAGGCACTTTTTAGAAAGCTCAGAGAAGAGGATGGGAGGAGCAGCAGGCTATAAACGTCGGTCCAGGCTGTGGATTTGAAGCATTTGCGAATGCTGTGGTGTTTGTCTTCAGAGACGTTTTTTACTTGTCATTTTTTTATGTCATTCCAAATTTTGATTCAGCTTGACTTGTGGCTGACCCTGAGGACTTGGAGACAAGCGATGCCTGCGGGGAGCCGGTTGCAGCTCTGCAGCTTCTCCTGGTTATGCTTTGAAGGCTCACTGCAGAGAGAATGGTGTCTCTCTTGAAATCTGCCGTTTATTCTTAGGTTTACCTGGGAAGCCCTTTACACTAATTACCTAAAGATGGAAAGTGCCAAGCAAATACAGCTTGCTTCCAAATGTTGTGGGATTTTTTTCCTCTTCTTGCATAAGAATGGCAGATTGGTGTAAATTTTTTTTCGTTTTGTTTAAGTCTTCAGTATTTTTGGTGTGTCTTTAGGTGCCTTAAATTCTTGTGTTGAAATGTGTGCATAGAAGTGTGTGGCTAGAAGCCCAGCTTCATCCTCACATCCCTCATCCCCTAGCCCATCTCGGCTCATGTGTAGGTGGCTGGGAAGGAGGTCGGGTTGGGCTGCAGACAGTGCTGCAAGCGGCTGGATAGGGATGTGGAGGAACCTGAGCCTTTGTTTGCATGAGCTGTGGTGATCCAGCCCAGAGAGTCCTGCCGGGTGCCACAGCCACCTCTCCCTGTGCCCGGTGCTTGCCCTTGGGTGTGGAGTGTCCCAGGCTGTGCTCACACAGTCATCTGCCTTGGGCTGGGCTAGAGACCTGTGCAGTGATGTCCCAGGGATTCCTGGTGCTCTCAAACTTCCTTCCCCAAGGTTTTTTTGCTCTCCACTGGAGCAGGGCAGTGCTCTTAAAGAAGAAGTGTTGGTAAATGCTCCTTTTTCGTGTGTTGCCTTGGTTTTCCCAGCAGAGAGGTTGTGATGGGATGTGTAATTCCACAGGGATGCATCCAGGAGACTCAGAAGTGGCTCACAGGTTTGCAAAAGGATGAGAAATTTAACTGCTGGATTAGGGCTGGTGGGCCCAACAACCTCCTGGGTGCAGGATGGTCCCATTGCATCTCATTTCAGTGGAAGTGGCCTTAGCTTGATGTTCCTATTTTTTCCCCAGTTAGTGCTGAGTGGGGATATTGTTTCAATAAGTCTGGTTTATAATAAACAAATAAATTGTCTTAGCTCCTTACGAGTCTTCTGCTCCCTCAAGAAATGGTTATTAACAGGGTCAGTGGGAAAAAATGTATTTTATGTTTGCCTGCATGGTATCTAGAGCAAATGAGGTCAGAATTATAGAGTAAAACAGCTACATTAGAAAAATATTAACTCATGGATGCCTAATTATTAGTTAAAAGGCATGATTTGTTCCTCACAGGTTGGTATTGTGTTTTCCTTGAAATAACTGTTGGTGTGTGAACTTCAGGGTGGTTCCTCCATCTGGGCAAGCGATCCTGGGGTGTGCAAGGGGGCCTCAAGTTTGGGATGGGATGAGAATCTCTGACACTGATTTCTCAGTTGAGCTCCTCCTCCACACCCCCTGTTGTAGTGGCAAGTAGCAGTAGGTTGGAAGGGAAAGGTAGGAATTTGTTCCAAGGCCTCTGCTCCCTGTCCTTCTCTTTGCTGATGATGGTGTCATGACCAGGGCATTGGGCTGGTGGGGCTTTGTGCCTGCATTCAGGTCACTGTCTTGTGTGGCAGTGTTGATTTGCATTTAAAAGCCCCAAACTTATGGTGGCTGTTGCTGAGGAAAGGTTGAACATGTCAGCCTCGATGGCAAAGGAAACAGATGCAAGTAGATGTGCTGGGAGAGACCACCATCTCTTCTGCCCCGCTCTCTGGGGCCAGCAGAGTGAGATATGGACAGGGAGTAATTTCATCCTTCCAGCTTAACTCTTTTCTTCTTGCTTTGCGTCCCCTTTTGAAAAGATGCGAGGTTTCCACTCCAGCATATCTTGCTGTTGATAAGTCTTTATGCCACTACTTTCCTTGCTGTTGCAGTTTCTCCCTGAGCAAAACCATTATTTGAGAATAAGATGCCTCTTTCAGTACCTAACCTGAGCATTCAGAAGTCTTCAGCCAACCTCCCCCCTCCGCACCTGGGACATAAAAACCTCTTTGGGGTTTGAAGCTCTCACGGACAACATGAAAGGCTGGAAATGCATCTTCGTTTTACAGAGGTAGAAATTCAGTATAAGCAGTGATCAGGGCTTAGGAAAAATTGCAAATTCCGCTGGACTTGCCGTTAGTCTCTTGTTTTTTTAGAGCAATTACGGGTGTAGCTGAAGTGGGCAGCACCAGTGGAAATGCCTTTGCGTTCCTGGGCTTCAGAGATTTTCCCTTTCACACTTTAATTCAGCAGGTCCAGGATCAAGGCCAAACCTCTTCTTTTCTACATAACTAATAGAAAGACAGCCAGTTCAGCAGAATTCTGTAAATAGCCTGTTCCAGATGAATTGTGAATTGTGTATGTGAATGCCAGTAGGGCTAACACGAGGGGTTGGTTTGCCAAAGAAAATGGAAATCTTGTGTTAGAGAAACAGGCTTCTGAAACACAATGTCGAGTTACATTTTTGGACTCTGCAGAAACATTGTTTGCTGTAGTTGTGAAAGTGCCCAAAATGCAGAAAAATCTTGATCTGTGGCATTGAAGGGTAGCATCCAGTGGGTGAGTCCTGGTCACACAGAAAACACTCAGCATCAGCTGAAAATCCTGCAGCAGCCCAGCAGTGAGCTGGGCACTTGAACACCTGCTAAAAGGACTCCTCCAATTTTTTGAATGTGTTTTTAACTGAAAAAGCCAGCATCTGTTGGGATAGTCATTTGCTCACCCAGGTTACGCACTACAGCACCACCTCCATCTTCCAGCCTTTTTCTTGCTTGTGGTGATCTTGGGGGTATGTTTTGGTTTGGTTCTTCTTTTTTTTTTTCCTTCCTTTTTTTAAATTTTTTTTTTTTTTTTTGCATCTGCCCATAGCAGCTAACACTTGGCATAGCCAAGGAAATTTGGTGCTTTTCCCATGCAGTTCCACAGCAAATACAGGGTTGCAGAGCAGTGCCAGCAGCTGCAGAGGACAGTTATCAGGGGATTAGCTGAAGGGCTGAGAGAGAGCACAATTTTAGGCTTGACCATGTGTCTAAGATGACCCTTCTTTTTCCAAATCCACTGTCTTTCTTCTAGAAAGAACCCTAAATCTGTGCTACAGTCCCTGGGGTTGTGTTTAGCGAGGACTCTGCGTATCACCAGTGGATTTAAATTCGGTGGGGGCAGTGTGTGAGCCCCGTCCAGTGGATTTAAATATGGTGGGGCAGTGTGTGAGCCCCATCCTTCAGCTGGCTGAGCCCCTGGCAGTGGGATGTGCCTGCCAGTGAGGGTCCAAGAAGCCCCAGCCAGCTGTGAGGGCATCCTGCATCCCATGGGAGGGGATGCAGCACCTGGCATAGCCACAGCAGTGTGTGCCTTTCCTCTGCTAATGACTGCCTTCAGCACTATTCCAGTGCTGGGGAATGTTCCTTGGGCTGTGGGAGCACACAGCTGAGTTGGCATGGGGAGAAATCCAGTGATAGGCAAGAGCAAATGCTCTTGAAAGCTCCAGCAAACGCTCCTAGTGTTGGGTTTTCTTCTTCCCTCACTGGTGACTGTCTACAACCTGTTTGGGAAGGCACTCGAGAAGAAATGAGGTAATTACATAATTTAATAACAGATGTGAGAGTGCCATTGTAAGCACACCAGCAGTGTGGAGGAGCTGGGGCTGTGGAACGTGACTTGTCTTGCACAGCAGAGATTAATCACGGCGACTCCTGGGAGACAGGTCTGCTGGAGGGGTGGTTGTGTTGGATGCTCTGCTCATATCACTCAAATTAGGCTGTGTACAAGAGCTAATAAAAACAGGCGAAGAGAATTCCAGCAGAAGGGATCAATAACTTGAAAGCGTTTTAATTCAGAATTAGAAAAATGAGAACAGTTATGGGCAAGGAGAGTGTGTTAATAAAGGAAGATGAGTATTTGTTACTGCTGGTGTGAAATGAGATAATTTAAGAGATGTTCTAAGTGCCTTTTGTCACAGTTAATGCCTTTTGTTAGGTTTCCAAGCAAAATGGAGCCTGTGACTTTCAATTTCAGGGTCCTCAGATGATCAAAATACTGTGGGGCAGCCTGATCATCTCATGCTTTACTGGAATGAGGTCATCAATAACTTTTGCCTGGGTGTGATTTACACAGTTGTCAGTGTCTGAATTGCCATAATATGTCTCTGCCCAGGAAAAATGCTGCATTTGAAGGGGGGAAAAAAACCCAACAAAGCAGAAGCTCTCTGGATAGCTGGTTCACTGCTAATAATGGATACAGAAAAGTAATTACTTGTGATCCATTCAAATAGAAAGGCTCAGCCTCTAAAGCTGGAGGCATGGAGGCTGTTACAAGGTCAAGCAGTGTCCTTTAAGGAGAAATAGGTGGCAAATACTGTCAGTGGCAGATAACACATCTGCAGCATCATGAAAAGTACATCTGAAATTAAGATTAAAGGTGCTTTGCACTCGTATGAAGAGGGGGGAAAAGAGAAGATAGAGATGAAATCAGAAAAAAGAGGATTAGCTTTTGGTGGGTGACAAGAAATAGCTCTGGCCAGGGAGAGATTTAAGCAGCAAAGTGCTCAGTAACCCAGGGAATTATCAAAGGTTTTTGCAGCTGCTTCCAACTGATGGTCTTCAAGAGCTCGAAATTCTTTGTGTTTGAACCTTTCCACCCCAAGTCTGTGTGTGTATGTGCACATGCAAAATCTCATCGGTAGCCTCGTATGTCAGGCTGGAAATGCAAAACTGAGAGGCCCTGTTCATCCTCACTTGCAGGGGTCTGCTTTAGTTTTAGATGCCTTAAGTTTACACTGAGGCAAAACGAGACCTCACCTGCAGCTACGCTGGTAGACATCATTCTTTTCTTGACTTACACTTCAGGTCAGGGCACCAAGAGCTTCTAAAAATGAAGTCATTGTGTCTTGGCAGATGTTTTCATCTCTGCTTTCATAAATGGGGCTAGGAGCGTGGCTGAAGGTCCTGCAGAGGAAACTGGATGTCTTGACTGATGGGTATGAGCCAAAATTAGCTTATTTTGAGATACTGAAGAGGATGGCACTAAATTTTATCAGTCCCACCATGCTGAGAACCTCCAGTTTATGAAAATGGGTTTTGCATACAACCTCTATGAGGAGTGGATGGACTTTGACCCTTTATAACCAGGCAGTGGCTTCACAGGTGGGAAATTTGAATTTGTGTTTCCAACTTAGAGTGAACCCAAAGGAAAATACCTCCGCTGAAGCAGAATGAGCAAGGTCCAAGGGATCAAATGTGCTTCTCCTGCACCTTGGGAAAACACCACAGCCAACCAAAACCATGGGTTTTTCATTCAAATTGCACCCCTCAATGCAAATCCTATTTTTGCAAAAACTTAAAAATGTTTGGGGTTTATTCTACCATGGGAAATAAGAGTGTGTTTGCAAATCTCAGGCATTTGAGGGAACAGTGTTGGTGTGTTGGTGGTGACCAGTGGTGCCCAGGGCCGCTGCTCTGCAGGTCTGCTTGCTTCATCTGTGGCAAGATGTTCACTGACATCCAGATTATCAGGGCCATAAATACCCAGGCATCTGGGAGCCCTTCCTGGTGTCTGGTCCATTGCTGACCTTTCACTTTGCTGGCAGAAAACGAAGGCTGGCCTTGAGACCAGCAGACTACAGTGGAGATTGCACATCCATGCTGTAGGATAAAAATAGAAACAGAAACTGGGAAGGGGAAATATCATATCTGTTAAGGATCATCCATGTGTTATTAATGTACCAGTGACCAGGCCTCTCCATGAGCTTGTGAAAGCTTTACCTGCATAAAAAAGTTGTGTCTGAACTGCAGCAACCTCCCAAGTTTGTGTCCTTCTTGCACATACATGGACCTTGCCTTCTCCATGTTCTCACATGTCCAAACCAGTCTTATCAAAGGAGCGTAGTGTTAAATCCCAGGCAAGCATCAGAAGAATAAAGTACTCCGGTTTTCGTAGCCTGGTACAAAATTCTTTCTGCATTTCTTGGCACTTGGTTATTAATGAGGCATTTGTTCTGTTTGCTTAAAAACCTCCCAGCAGCCAGCATGTGTGCGCTATGCAAATTATTTGTGGTCTGGTTAAATACTGTTTTACTAGGAAGGGGAATAACTGAAATTAGTAGAGGAAAAATAAGTAAAGTTAACCCTCTGTAGGCTGTTCCCTCGTTAATTATTTTGGTGATTTGGCTCTTGAACTGAGCATGCTGCTGTTGTAAACGGCAATTTGGGACCTGGGCTTGAATAGTCATGTACCCCCGAGTGCTTACTTTGTGTGGCACTGGTCCAGAAAACTGTCAGCATCCTAATTAACACACTTCTTCAATGGACAATATTAATATTCATACTATTATACTGTAAAATGAGTAATTTGAATAGACAGAATACCTTGCACTGTCTTGATCTCTTGTGGATTAACCTACAAAAGGCCACTGGCACTCATCCTTTCAGGCCTTAATGGATACAAAGGCTTCTAATAAAACTGTTTGGAGCAGAGGCACCTAGAAATATGTAGCAAATATGGTGCATCTGGTAGGGATGGTGATAATTTGTTAGAGTGGTGAAGGGAAATGTGAAGGGAAATGGTTGTAATAGATGAGCACCTCCAAATGATGGAGGAGTGAGGCAGCTCTCAGGGGTGACTGGCCCCACAACATCCATCTAAATGATGTCAGCCTGGCAGCAGTGATGCAGGAGTCCCTCAGCTGAGCTGGTGCTTAGAGGAAAATGGTACTGAGGGGGAGAAAGCAGATATATGTCTGACTGGAAAAGAAAAGACTCGCAAGGCTGGTTTGTGTTATTGATGCCCACCATTAGAGGCTACCACAAGATCTACTGCTGAGTTTAACAAAAGGAATGAAAGTGCAGAGAATGCTGTGAAAGAAAAGGGATTCACCCAGGGGGAAAGCAGAGGTGCAACTGAAGCAGGAAACACTGGATTTAGCAAAGAGGTTGAGGCATGAGGATTGTGGATGTTTGGATAAGCCCAAGCCTGTTACTGAAGGATTCAGGTTATTCCATTCACCTGAGATCTGTGCCCTGTGTGTGCACAAACCATCCTATAGCAGATACCCTCGGCCTCTCCCAAGGTCTGACTGACCTTGAGTCCTCAAAGAAAAACTGGCTTTGGGGTCAGTGTTGAGGGAAGGCTGCTGCTGAAAAACCAGCCAAGTCTCAGCATATCTTCAGCTCAACACTTGTTACAGAGAGGGCTGTTAGCTGGAGGAATGAGCCTTGCAGTTTCTCCATCCTCTGAAAAGCCCTTGGTGGGACAGAGAAGCCAAAGGAAGAAGGTTCTTTTGGTAGCTGCAGATTTGGCTGTGGTCCCTGCAGAACTTGGGGTCCTGCAGAGAAGCTGGTCTGTCTTCAGCAGCAGAGGAGAAAACCTGTGTGAGTGCAGAATTGATGACAACGAATTTGACTGGCTCAGTGGAGGAACGAGATCACTTTTAGCAGCATCAGGGCAGACTTTGAAGAATGGATAAAAGGGAGCTGAGTGAGAGGGCAGCTGTGGACCCAGATTACCTGGACCCAGGATAGTTTTTGGTGGCGTCACACACAATCTGTGCATTCCCAGGGCCTGGCACCAGCCATGGTAACTCATGGAGGATGCAGACAGACCTTAGATCTCAACAAGCAGAAGGCATCTGTGAAGAGCAGTATTTTCCTACAGAGGAAGGTGACTGTGTAGTGCTGCAGGGTTCACTGTTTAAACTGATATGTTCACTTTGTATTTGGGAAGCTTTGGCTTCTGAATGAAAACTTAACCATGGAGCTGTAGCTGCCAGTCAGAGCAGCAGACCCCTTTGTGCTGAGCCTGGCTGACTGCTCTGCTGGTGGCATCTCTGTGTCTGTCTGTGGCCTGTACAGGTTGTTGGGAAGGGGCAGATCTCTTTTCCTGAAGGTAACTCATCAGCCGCTCTGCTAGCAGCCAAGGTGGGGAGACAAGGCTGAGTTACCCAGCTGAGTTTAGGTGCTGCCTTCCCTCTGAGGGTAGGACCTAAAGCATTTGTGGGTGCCTGCCCAGGCTGCATCCCTTGTCTGGTCAAAGATGAGTGGCATCTCCTCTTCTCAAACAGCTTCAAATCCCTCTTTCTGTGGTGTGTTCACAATGAACTCTTACCTTTGGTACCACCGTGGGCTCTTCCCATAACCTGGGGTAAGGTGGATCCCATGCAAACACTGAACATGGATGATTTACATTCCACTGCCCTTTCAAACCCCGGCACATTTGTGCATCCAACCACAACACCAATGGCCGTGTTAGCCATCACTTGGTGCATCGTGTTCCAGCTGGAATACATCCCCATCCTGCGTCTTCATCAAATATCATCCCGAGAAATGGACTTGTAGCCCAAAGATGTGCACTGAGCTCTGCTACCTGGAGAGCAGCTCTGTGGGTCTGTTCCCATCAGCTTCTGGCTAGGCTCATTCCCACAGATATCAGCAGGACTGCCACTTAGTCTTCCTGGCTCTGTTAACTCGGTTTAATATTAATTATTATAGACCTTACTTTATTTTTTAAGGTGAAAGGAGACCAGAAGAATATTTTCAGGCTCTGCCAGAGATTACTTGATTCTCTAAACAAAGGACCCACTGGAAAGATTGGAGCCATCCCATTAGTCAGGAGCTCATGGAAGAATTAGAGGCTTTTTAGAGCCCACATTAGTGTTGTGAATTAAACACTGAAAATCTGTTTTGTTACTGCAGCTTAACGTGATCTAGCAAACCTCCTACAAGGAGTTTCTGATTAAATGAGTGGAAGGGGAAAGTCCACATCCCAGATGCTTCTCCGCTGTGTCCGTGGGGGCTGGGGCTGGCACTGGCAGACAGCCCCGGCTTTTGCCCTCCGCAGCTCCCTCCCTTGAGCAGAAGATATTTTGGCGAGCGGTGAAACAGCGAGTGAGGCAAAAAAACCCAAAGAAAGCAGAGAGGAGTAATAATAATCCATCTAATACTGAAGCCAGCTGGGAGCGGGGGGAAGCGGGGCCGGTGGTGCAGAGCTGTGACTCACCCGCAGCTCCGCTCTGAGCCCAGCGCGGTCCCGCAGCATCTCCGCTGCAGCCCTGGCAGCTCCCCGGCTGTGCCCTGCTTCCACATCCCCTCTGCCTTCCTCCGCTCTCCTTCCCAACCCTGGCAGCTCCCCAGATCGGA
>VYZT01042082.1:0-20622 GCA_013400735.1 Pomatostomus ruficeps | reverse complement strand
CCTTTCTTTTCTTTCCTTTTCCCCCCCATCTGACACATAAAAAGTATTAACTGTTTCACTAAGCAAATTCTGACACGTTTTCAAAATGTATACTAATGGCATGTCTCTATATTTGTGTAGCTACAGCTCCTTCTATTCATGTGTGGGATGCAATGAACAAGCAGACACTGTCGGTACTGCGGTGCTACCATTCCAAGGGCGTTTGCTCCGTCAGTTTCAGTGCCACTGGCAAACTGCTGCTGTCCATAGGGCTGGATCCTGAACATACCATTACCATTTGGAAGTGGCAGGAAGGTAGGAAAGTGACTGCTTTTGTAGGAGGTGTTTACATTGCTAGAGATATGTTGGCTTGAGTCAAGAGTAATTGTAACATTAAAGTATCAGCCAATCAAAAATTATTACAATAAATGCTGTACACTATGCTCTGTACAACAAGATCTAAAATAGATGGGTTTACCCATTCTAGTAACTGCTAAATACATCTCCTTTGAAACTTTCCTGTAAAGATCAAGATAGTTCACTGATTTCCAGTTAGAATAATGTAGGGTTTTCTTTTTTTTCAAATTGCCATAATTATTATTATTATTACTTCATTCTTCTCTAAAGTCTGATTATTGACTAGGTTGTCATACTCCTAAAATTATTCTCAAAAGTTGCAAATTGCAGAAATGTGGTGCCAGGATAGTACCTCTATGCATCGTATATAATTGGTGTCTTAAGCTATGCTACATGTTCTCAGATCACGTTTGATCTATATTCAGGATTTAGGCTAAAGAGGTTTGGTGAGCTCCTTTCCTTGTCTCCTTTCTGCCTGGCAGAGCCATGCCCAGATTATGGATCTGATTCTCTAGTCTTAGAGGTTTGCCTCCTCTCTCTTGGGGGATTGCTATTGATCAGCTAGTAACTCTAAAAAATTTAAAGAGCAGCTATTAAGTTAAGAAAAAGTGATCTTTTACAGCTTGTCTGATAGATCCTGTGAGGATGGATGCAGTGTCAGAAGTGTATTTATACAATCTTAGGTAGGATAAAAGATGTGTGGTCAGAACATGCCTGTGCTTATTTTAAGAGTTGATACACACTCAGAATGGCAGCTAAGGATCCTGACTCAGGAATCTTCATGTAGGTCAAAATTATGTTAACATTTTTTAACCAGAAATGTGTATTTTTCTCAGCAAATTCAAAATGTCCATTTTCTTTCTGCCAGGTGCCAAAATTGCCAGCCGAGCTGGTCATAACCAGCGTATATTTGTAGCAGAATTCAGGCCAGATTCAGATACCCAGTTTGTTTCTGTGGGAGTAAAGCACGTGAGGTTCTGGACACTGGCTGGAAGAGCTCTCCTCAGTAAAAAAGGGCTGCTGAGCTCCATAGAAGATGCCCGCATGCAGACAATGCTTTCTGTAGCTTTTGGAGCGGTACGTATTTCAACAAACCACTTGAAAATGCATGAAAGCAAACATTTTTTTAGCCTTCTGCCTTTATTCAGTTCAGTGAGACTTTTATAATCTGCTAATGAGTATATCAGTTGTTGTGTTAAGCTCTGGTTAGCATTCCTAATACTTACCTGCTTTTTAGAACTAGTACCAGCTTTCTCTAGAACAGAAAAGACTATGGGTTTGTATGTTTTCTGGACAAGCAAACATAGATGCTTTGAACTGATAACACACTGCTTGTTACTTAATCCAGGTAAAACAAACCTGAGTCTAGACTGCAGGAACCAAACAGTAGAAATGAGGCTAATATTGTGCCCACCTGGAGGTGATTGTTTTGTAATCTGTATGTGTTACTGCTCATGGGTGATCAGACAGCAGTGTTGTCCTGGGTCATTCATTAATGTTGAACATTGTTAGACAACTGCAGTAGGGGTTTCTTCTGCTCTGGGGGCTTTTGGACATGTGCAGGCCTTGTTGCTAAGCTCCACAGCACTGCTGTTTCAGGAGTTGCTCTGCTTGAGCAGTACTCATCTCTTCAGCTGGGCAGAAAGCCACAGATATCTTTTGTGGAGAGGTGCTTTGCTTTGATTGCCTGCATTTCTGTCCTGTTTCATCATCTGCCTGTTTGGTCCAGACTGAATTTACACCGTCAATTTTGATTTTTGAAATGCTAACTGGCCTGTGGTTTCCTTGTTTTGCTGCATAATCTCTTTTCCACAGTAGTGTCTGCCTGACTTAGATGAAGGTCTTACAAAGAAACAAGATATTTTTCAAATGATAACTGTTATTGATGCCCAGCCCAGGCATTAGTCAGGGATTTGGGAAACCTCTGTAAGCTTTCTTACAAGGAGACAGATTTGTAGCGTGAGAATCAGGCTGAATGCTGAATGGCCTGAAGTTTGGTATGAGGTTTGAGCATGCAGAGCTTGCAGGGGTTTTGTGAAATGCTGTGCAAACTGAATAAAGACAAACCTGGTGTGTTCTCCATACTTCTGTAGGGAGCACTTCTGGGAGTGCTATTCCTGATTTTGTCTCAGAAGGAGCTAGTTTAGTTGTCCCTAAACAGAAGTTGGAAACAGCCCAACAGTTACGCTGTGAGGATGATCTGAGGATCTGCTCTCAACTTCATTTCCAGTCCTCTTTTATTTTATTAGAGCCACACACATGCACCCTTTAAAAAAAACGATGTAGAGCAACAATCCACTTCAGTCAAGGGAAGTGTTTGTGCCATATGTGTACATGTGTACTGATACTCTAAAAACATGATGATACTACACATGATACTGAATTTGAGGATTCATGTAGATTACTAAATCAGTTTTACTCAATAACCAATTCCTAATAAATTGTCCTTAAATTTCAGAGGTAATTGCATTTACTTTTATTACTTTTCAAGAGCAGGAAGCAGAAGTAAAGAACAGGCAGTTTTTAATCATAAGTTAAGTCAAACTCTTTTCTTCCTCAACTAAAGGTTACTGTAATCCTGTGAGTCTCTTCACCTAACCACAAAAATTATTGCAAACGTAATATACGTAGCAAGGGGGTGCAAATTGCCTGCTTTTGTAGAATGTCAGTACTTTCTCTGATATTCTACTTTTTTCGCCACACGTTGCACACCTGACAGACTGAAAGCATAAATAACCGTATAGCTGAAGCTTAAATCATTGCATTTTTTCTTGCAAAAAAAGTTCCAGTGGTTTTCTTCAAGCTACAAGGAAGCATCTTTCAAACTTCAAGAAGGAATATAGTAACTCCTTGTTTTGTCCCTAGAGGTTCTTATTGCCTCTTCCAGTTTCCTCTTCTGCATCAGCAAATAAAAGCAATTTAGCCTCTAAATGCAAATGGCGATGATCTTTATTTCTCAATGTTTTTCTTCCTACCTTACTCAGAATCAGATGATGAGTATAATTTTTCCCCTTTTCAGAATAACTTGACATTTACAGGTACTATCAGTGGAGATGTTTGTGTTTGGAAAGATCATGTGTTGATGCGAATTGTGGCCAAAGCTCACAACGGACCCGTTTTCACAATGTATACCACACTAAGGGATGGTTTGATTGTTACAGGAGGCAAAGAAAGGCCGTGAGTCTTCTTTTTTCTGTTTTTTCTGCATGCACATGTACTCTTTAAAAATGGTTTAGATTCATCCCATCAACACTAGTTGAGACAGTAAAGGTAGAAGAGTAGTCCCTTTCAGATCCAAGAAAGGTGTTAAGAAAAAGGGCAGTCACCACCTCCAAAGTGCAGGTAACCCCATGTGAGCTTCAGCTAGCTATTTTTCCCATTCGTTATAAGAGAAAGCTTAGAGCTGCTGGGATCCTGACAAAGGTACCTTGCTTAATTACCTAAAATCAAGGGGCATGGATCAGAATCTAAATGCTGTGCAAGTAATTCTTCAAAATTGTAACCTCTAGGTAACAGTCATTTTCTAAAGAATATGTGCAAGCTCCTTCAGGCTCTTCATGATGACTTTACACAGTTTTGGTTAACAGTAATAGGCACGTGTAAAATATGTGAATAGATTATCAGTTACATTGCATAATCAATTATACTGCATTACATCAGTCAGGTAATGTTTCTCCTGCTAAAAATACACAGTTATGAAGGAGAAAATACAGTTCTACCTCTTTAAGATTAAAAGGGCTGAACAAGTCAAAAGTAGCCTTGGAATCACCTTATCATGTTACTAAGTGGTTCACCAGTATTTAACAGTGGATTATTTATAAGAGAGGGCAAAAACATTTAGTCTGAAATTTAGAATCATAGAATAGTTAGGGTTGGAAGGGGCCTTATAGATTATCTAGCTCCAACACCCATTTAGATTTAAGCACTAAAAAGTTACCTAGTCCTTGTCAGTTACTTCTTTCACTGAAGATGTACTGAGGTTGGTAAATCAAGTAATTTGCACAGTTGTGATTAAATACATGAATGGTAAGGTTTATAGCAGTATGATGCACAACTTCTTTCAAAGGAAAGATCTACTTAGTTACGGTGGCAGAAGCAAGCTGTCTTCTCTCAAATCTAAGGTACAGCAAGGTTCTTTGTTTCTGGGGTGGCAAAATATCTCCTCAAGCATTTTAATTCTTTTGGTGCCTTCCTAATGATAAAAAAATGCTTCAGGTGTAATACAGTCCATCTGATGACATGACAGTGTCCCATTTTGCAGGACACAGGCCACTTACCTTTTCAGACCCAACTGAAAATTTACTTATCTCTGTGCTTGAAATATTTCCTTCTATTATTTATAAACATGGTTGTGATTTCATTTGGAGGATGTTCTCTTTACCACTTATCTTCAGAGGCTCTTAATAATTAGTATTTGACCCAAAACAAATAATAATGAATAACAATAAGAACCCAGAATTCATCTCCTGTGGGAAAATGAAGTATTGACAGTATGCAAAACAAATTTTCATTTAGGAAGATTGCATGGTTTTTTCTGCCTTAGTTGCAGTTCACCAGCCTGCTTTGGTAAAATCTTGCTGATTATAATGATCAATCATATGTCAAAACAGTGCTAGTGGGAAGCAAAGAATATACTATTGCGAGGAGTATCCATTTATAATCCATTAGAGTTCTTTTAATAATAATAATGATAATAGTAAAAATCAGTAATTGTGATTAAACATTCTGAAGTTCTTTGTCAGGGATCATTCAGTACACAAGCTGCTGTAACACAAGCAGCTTGATATTGTGGCACACTGTGTTTTTATTTCTGTTAGGGGAGATTGAAGACAGATAAGACATGTCCCAGCTCAACTAGAAATGCCAGATTTATCACTGTTTCAATAAACATTATCTCCTTTTTTTTATGTGAATGTTTTCTGTACTGAAATACCAGGGGGTTTTTTGCAAGTGGGATGGAAATACTTAGTGTTTTCATAATTAATACTTACTAGTTGTGTGTTTTTTCTGCTGTATCTGTGTAATTTATTTTACAGCAGTGAAAATAGTGAAATTTTCACCAAAATGAAAATCTTCCGTCATTTATTTCACAGAATTAAAATGTGTACCTTTTCTGTTTCTCTCAACTATAATTTGAAAATCTCTACCTGTCTGATTATTAAGATGGGAGTTTGCATGCTTAACTATTCTTTTGACTAGGCAGATTCCCTCAGAGCTACTCATCCAGACTAAGCTTAGCAGCACCCATTTTTCACCTTGTTCTGTGAAGTATTACAGTGAGGGCTTGCAATCAGTGTGTCTTGCTTGGCTGTGAGGCTCAGCATGTTGACATCAACTGTTCAGTCAAATTGAATCTTTAACAATTTAAAACATACTAAAATGCCTCATTTGCAGTACGTTGCATTAAATAATGTAGTTGTTTCATCCAGTAATTGTCCTTTTTGTGCCAGCTCTTATACTCATGGTTCTTCCTGATGTCTTCATAGTTCAAAGGAAGGAGGAGCAGTTAAGCTCTGGGATCAGGAGCTGAAACGATGTCGTGCCTTCAGACTAGAGACGGGACAAATGACGGACTGTGTTCGCTCTGTTTGCAGAGGCAAGGTAAAGAAAGCTGCCTGTCTGTAAAATAAAGCTTATAATTTGTGGATTGATCACTAACTATCAGATAAATTACTTCTGCTTTCTCTTACAGTTAGTATTTTAAATTATAGGTTAAGCTAGAAGGTGTCTGTGACTGATGTGGCAGAAAAACATCTGCTTTGTGATCTCAGTCTTTCTCAGGATAATATTCCATATATATTTTTATTAAAGGATTAGTTAAGGATTCCTTTTCTGTTTTCTTTTCACACTTCAGATATCATCAAATGACAAGCAGTAACTCAACTAGCATCATGATTTCCACAGAGCTTTGTACTTTCATAAATCAGAGGAGTTTAAAAAATAAATTTGCTTTGATTTTTTAATAACTTAAGCAAATTCTTGACAGAATTATAGCTCTAGATTATGTTTTAATTACTGTTCATCATGAGTGGTTAATATATTTTATCAGAGATAATTCTTTCATTATTGTCCAAGGGGAAAATTCTTGTTGGGACAAGAAATGCTGAAATAATTGAAGTTGGAGAGAAAAATGCTGCATGTAACATTCTAATTAATGGTCATATGGATGGACCAATCTGGGGCCTAGCAACGCATCCGTCCAGAGATTTTTTCCTTTCTGCTGCCGAAGATGGCACAGTAAGACTCTGGGATATTGCTGAAAAGGTAGGTATTGGAGAATACTTGTTTAGGAAAAGAAACATAGACTTGTGATGGTGTTGCAGACTTGAAGCTTCTTTTTTATTGTATTCTGAAAATAATCCATCTGATACTGTTAGCATGTTAACAAACTATTAGCATAAGATGCTTTTAAAATATGGACAATTAGTAACAGTTACTATTCTGGGGTTTTATTTCTTCACAGAAGATGCTGAACAAAGTCAGCTTAGGACATGCAGCTCGTACTGTTTGTTACAGCCCAGAAGGTGATATGGTAGCTATTGGCATGAAAAATGGAGAATTTATTATCCTGCTTGTGACCTCTCTAAAAATTTGGGGGAAGAAAAGGGACAGAAGATCAGCAATTCAAGATATCAGGTCAGAAAATAAAATGCCTTGTCTATTGTAGTAATATTTTGGTTTTTGAAAATACAATTCTGTGTTCTGAGGAACATTGCAATGATTATTTCCGAGAGCTGGAATCAATGAGTGAATTGTGGAGTTTATGTGATTACTCTGATACCAGGAATAAAAAAGGAGGAAGTACATGAAGATAAGAGATAGAATCAGGCAAAACAACTGGTGGTGTGAACACCAGTGACAAATTATGTCCCCTGGGGGCTGGTGTTGGCTATTTGACATCTTTGTGGCAGCAGGGACAAGGGGATCGAGTGCTCTTCAAACCTGAATTAAACATGGTGACACCGACTGTGTGGTGTGGTTTGGTCGACACGCTCGAGGGAAGGGATTTGTAGGAGATAAAATGAGATCAGAAACTTAGAAATTGAGAAATAATTGTAAGAGATAATGGAAATGCCAGGCTGTCACTTTGCTCTTGGTTGTGTTTGTTAGAAAGGAGTTAGAAGTAAAATTTTGCTTCTGTTTCCTGAGTGGAGGAACAGACTGTTTCTTCTGTGAGATAAATCCGTCATGATCAGCTTTGGAGAGCAAAGTGGGATGAGAGAGAAATATAAGCAAAGAGAGATCTTGCAGGGGAGCTCTGCTATGAGTTAGGGGGTTGCTGGAATTTGAAAGCTGTCCCAAAGTATGTTTCAGAGAGAACAGAAATAAGGAAACTTCCCCAGTAACACAGAAGGGGCTATGAGGAATTTGTTCAGCTCAGGAAACTACTGAGTTTCAAGACTAGAAAGGAAAACTGGAGGAAAGAAACCAGTGTGCAAGGATACATTGGGCAAACAAAAGGTTTGATTTACATCTTTTTATTCAGTACATTTCATCTAGAAGTTTAGCTTTTTTTCTATTACAGCACTTCAGTTTTCTAGTTTTTAACCTTGTAAATACAGCATGAGGGAGTCAGAGTCATCAGGGGGATGTCACAAGTTGTTAGACCATGAGATGGTCATGAAATGAGATAATGAACAGAGTTATTCAACAGAGTTATTCAAGAGATGTTCCCAGTTCACTTACATGTGTAATCTGTACCAAAGTTATTGCCCCCTTCTGCTGCATTCCCTGAAAATTCAGATTCAAAAGTTATTTTGCTTAGCAGACTAAATACTCTGCCTCCCTCTAGTTCTGGATATGTGAAATGCAAATTTACCTGTACTTCTCAAATACTGTAATCTGTTGTAAGTGCCAACCCGTGTTCATTAAACCCTTTTGTTTGTTCAGGTTTAGCCCAGATTCTCGGTACTTAGCAGTTGGTTCCAGTGAGAATGCAGTGGATTTTTATGATCTGACCTTGGGTCCCACACTAAATCGGATCAGCTATTGCAAAGATATCCCAAGTTTCGTGATCCAGATGGACTTCTCTGCTGATAGCTCTTACCTCCAGGTATCGGTCATTAATTGTTCAAGGTACTGAATGAAAACATACTAATGACAGATACACTACAAGTATTCTCCTTTGACAACTTCTGAGTTTTTTAACTAAGTGCTGGAGTATGTTGCTGTCACTAGACTTACTTTGTTGTAGTGGTAGGTGGATGCCTTTAGCTTTGAGTAGTTTTCCTGGAGATTAAATACAGAAAATAAGCAAAGAAATGAGAGACAGATTTCAAAACCCCTGTGATGTGTCTCCCTGCCTTTTTACCTCTGATGCTGATGGGCTGTTTTAAAAGAGGAAAGAGGACAGTCTGTCACTCTGCAGGGCCTGGGGACCTATGAATTCTTCCTCTCTGACCAGCATGATGGCATTACATGTCTTTTTAGTGCTAGCCTTTGTGGAGTAGCTCCAAAATCATGGTGTTGCAACTTCCAACTATAGGAGGGCTTAAGACATTTCTTAGAATAAAAATAAAGTATATATAATATGCTTTCTATATTTTATTTGCATCTGAGAGGAGAAATAAGCTTTTCTCATCATCAAATAAATATTTACAGCCTAAGAGGAACACCTATGTGTCAGTTTTAAAGGCAGGAATTTGTTCTACCTTACTTGTGTACACTCACACACTAACACACATATGTGCAGAATGTGAGTGTTTCAGTTATTTTTTATTAATTATACATTTAAATGTAAAGATTTCTTATGCTTTCTCACTATTGCTTTATGCATGTATTGATTTTTGAAAATTTTCAACTCATTGACTAAGTTTTCTTAATAGCTGAGTTACTTTATGGAGTAAAAAGTAACTGTCACAAAAATGCTTTTCAAAGCCCTCTGGAATTATACTTTCATCTTTTGAAACAAGTTAATGTATTGTAAATTCTCCATGGTCACCTCACAGGTCTCTACGGGGTCTTACAAAAGGCAAGTGTATGAAGTGCCTTCAGGAAAGCAGCTTGTGGACCAGGCTGTGATTGACAGAATAACGTGGGCTACTTGGACAAGGTAAATGATTCACGTATTTACACCTCTTAAAACACCTGCGACTTCCAGGAGAAGCACCTACTCCTTAAAGGCATATTTGATTCCTTCAGTCAGATATTTTCTGCTCTGGCAGCAGCTCCCCTGAGTGCAGCACAGCAAAAGGACAGAGCAGATTCCCTCAGCAGGGAGGGGCTGTTTGACCAGTGAGGAATGCGATGAAAACTGATCTCTCACGTGTGTCCTTGCACTCCCTGGGTCCCTCTAGCTCCTTGGATACAGCTCGTGCAGCCTCAGGATTTGTTTCACTGCACTCTGCAGATTATCTGGAATAGTGCATTTTTTTTTCAAAATAGTGATGAGAGTACATGGACAATTAAAACGTATCAAATCATGAAAAGACAATACACGACTGGGGTAATTCAAGTTTATTTACAGTTTTACACTAATGGTATCTGTATAGGTTGCTATTAACATTCGCATATTAGAAGGCATACAAAAATACTTTTAAATACCTTAAAGTTCTTATGTTTCTTTCAAGATACTATGTGAAGTATAATACCGTATTTTATTTTTATTTCACAGTTAAATAATTTGTTTTCTATTCTATGCAAATCTGCTTTTCTGTGCCTTATTTCAGTCTCTGTTGCCTGCTTTCAATTATCATCCTCTAATAATCACTCTCAGACAAAAACTGAGAAAAAATAATTGAAATTTTTCCACATATGAACCACTTTAAACAATTATAATCCTGACTGTTTGTTGCAATACACAACTAAAACTATAAGCTTTTAGAGGCCTCTGCAAGGCTAATTTTGACAGATTTACGATTTTTGTTTGAGTAATCAATTTTTGTCACCTTTTTGAGACAAAAACAATAAACTGGTATTTTCTGACCCAATTCAGTATGTCTCGTGTAAATCATGCCTTTCTGCATGTAGCGTACTGTGTCCTGAATTGGGGGAAAAAAATCACAGAAAAATTCCCAAATCATTCACCTATTAACAAACGATAAATTTCTGTGCATTCCTGGAAGTGTGCATACACATTGTAAGCAGAGCTGAATAAAAGCCTTTTTACAAGGTTTTGCAAAGGAAGTTTTCTGAAATCTTAAAATAATTATGTTTTCTGTTTAGGACGATTTTTCTCTCTCTGATTATAATGAAGAATCTTCACTGGACTCAGAGATACTTTTCTTTAGATTGATACGAAAGTACTACAGAATCAACAGAACATAGTTTTATGCAGTAGAGAATGTGAAATTTTTATTTTCTGAAAGCTGAAGCTTATTCATCTAAGGCTTATGCTCTGATGTTCTATTTCTATTTGTCTTTTCTTTATTCTTTTCTTTTCTTTCTTTTTTTTTTGCCAATGCCTCACTGGACAATAGTAGTACTATTGATTTTCACCTCTGGTTCTCTCACATTGCCATGGGCCACATTATTTTGGGAATTATATCACTGCATCAGTTTCAGAAGCAATTATGGAATGATTTAAAAATTAATTACAGAATAAAAGCTATATAAGATGTACATGTGTGAGAATAAAATGTCAACATTGCATTTTTATAGAACCAGTTACAGTATAAGATCTGGTTTCTATTTCCTGACTCTTGTTTTTGCAGTGGTTTTCACAAGAATTTCTTGGTCTTCTGTTGCAGTGTTCTAGGGGATGAAGTAATTGGAATCTGGTCCAGGCATGCTGAAAAAGCTGATGTGAACTGTGCTTGTGTATCTCACTCGGGAATCAATCTCGTAACAGGCGATGATTTTGGCATGGTCAAACTGTTTGACTTCCCATGTCCTGAAAAATTTGTAAGAACTTATTTTTGCATGGTTACAGCAACAAGTACTGTTGATATTAGGATCTTGTCTTGTTTCTCTGGAGGACATAAGATGGAAATATTTTCTTCTGTAAATTTATAGCTTTTTAATACCTCTGTGTAGCTTTAAATCTGTAGTCTCATAAGCATGCTCCACCTCAGAGTTTTCCTACCATTTTGTGCAAGAGCTCTTGCTGTGACCCCCTGTAGGTGTTGATATTGTCTGCCAGCCTGCATTAGCATAGTGCCTGCCTACTGGAAATCTCAAAGCCCTGAGTAATTTCCACATCTCTGATCCATTTGGTAGATGAGGAAGATAGCTGGTGATTTTGGTCCCATCTGTGTATCTTCGTGGGTGAAGAGCTTACAGTTTTTTCCCTAACACTGTTAAATTGTTTCACTGTTTTTTATAATTTTAATTTATAATTTTTTAAAATTTGTTTTCACTGTTAATTTTCAAGATTTGAGACTGGACAGGGTGAACTGGTCACAGACTTGCAATGAAAATAATTTTTTTGCAGTGTGAGGAATTTTACACAAAACTTAGAAGTTAATCATGTGACAAGATGTATTTCATATTATTGTGTTAACTTGAGCATTGTTCCCAATTTGCAAGCACTCTCTGATTGACTGACAATTTAATCTGCATTGCAGCTCCATAGTAGTTCTCCTTCAGGAAATCTTTCACATTTGATAACCTGTATAACTTTCGAATGTTATAAATATGTGATGCAATAAAAAGGTAGATAAAAACATGCATGCCTTGTTTGATTTGGGGGGGTAAAGAATATTTAGACTCTTTCATTCTCTTGTTGTTTGGGTTTTTTCCAGGCAAAACACAAACGATTTTTAGGTCACTCTGCCCACCTAACCAATATTCGATTCACAAGTGGAGACAGATACGTGGTCAGTGCCGGAGGGGATGACTGCAGGTAGGTGTCCTTGTCATTACTGTCACACTCTCCACACCACCGGGCAGGGACAGTCCACAGCAATGTAAAGCTCAAGTTCAGCCCTCAGCGTTTTATCCATGTGCTTGCTTTCCTGTTTGTACATAGAGGAAAAGGTATTTGTGACAAAATAAATATTCCAAATGTTAATGTGAACAGCTAAGATTTAATAAGTTCACATCAATATTCAGAACATCATATTTCTAATGGAAATTTCTTTTGGCTGTGTTGGCCATTTCTTTTAACAACATCGTAGTCTTCTATATCTCATATTTAATATCTTTTTGAAAACACAGCTTATTTGTTTGGAAGTGTGTGCATATGCCTCACTGAGAGAGACATGGAGACTTGCAAAGAGGAAACTGCATGAGGTACCAGGCATGAAACACCCAGGACTGCAATGTGACATTCTTCTGTGCCCTGCATGCGTAAGAAATGACCCAAGACACAGAGCAGTCTGTCTCTGAAAGACAGCACCTGGAGCCTGCCACAAGGATGGACTGTCACAACTACACTGAGGCTGCTAGGTTTGCTTCAGTGTCAGATAATCTGGGTTTGTATTCCACTCACTGCCAGATGTTGAAGCAGAAGTATGTGGATGAAAGGAAAAAGTGAATTGTTAATCAATGTACAGTTTCACAGCAAGTTCTTGGGGTTTTAATCAAGAGATGCTATTTCTGACCTAGTGCTGTACATTGATCTATTTTCAGCATGAATGTTTTTCCTTTAAGTTTTGAGGTCTAAATAGCATAGATAAAAAGAGTATTTCATATTTTATTACTGAGAGAGACCATATATTAACTCTTAAATATATAGTATTTTAATAAATGTTTAATTATTATAATGGAAATTATATTTCTATGGCTGGTCAAAAGGAAACATCATCCGGTGAAGCAGAAAATAATAGAGCTAATTCCTTATGACTGAAATATTTCTGTATTTAGAGACCTGGGTCACAGTCATGTCTGGTGAAAGCCAATGGATATGCATGATCTTCATGGCTAATTTAGTGTTTTTGTTGCACTTAAACATTAAATTAGTTCTATGAGCAAAAATAGATTTGCTCACTTTGCGAGTGCCTTGCCCACTACCTAAAAGTCTAACTCCAATTTTTGCCTTGTGAATAAAAGTATTCTCAGTGGAAGAGAAATTACTGCTGTGTTACTTGACTGGGCTGTGAGCCTCTCTGCTGGATATGAGGACCAGAGTGAGGATTTTGTAGTCTTCTTGTCCATAAAGCTTGGGATATCACCAGTGGCAAAAATAGAGTTTCAGAGCAATATGAATTGATTTTATTTTCTCAGCATCATAGGGAGATTGAGAGAATATAAACTTTCCAAGCATTATATTTTATACATTTGAACTTTTTAACAAAGTTAGGACTAGCTGGGAGGTGTCTATTCAGATTTCTCTCCTGATTGTAAAAAATGTCCAATCATCTGCTTCTTTGAATGGACCTGCTGTCACCTTGAGCATTTATTCTATCCTGCAACATAACTGAGATTCTAAGTTGGAAAAACATTTCAGTGATAACAAAAACCTGAACAAAGCTGTGTTTTGGGTACAAGAGAGGGACATTTCGTCAGCTGTTTGTCTAAATCATGTCACGGAGAAGCATTACAGACAGTTAATTCTCATGCAACGTAGTGGGGATCAAAAGTCACTGATTATCAGCACTGCTCTCACTGTGGCATTCTGCTGCAAACAGAAAGCTCTCTTTCTGTGTAAGCCAGCGTTGCTTTGACAGAGGCACTTGTTTAGGTCAGTCAGGAGGCTTCGGTATTATTCATCTCTTGAATTTTCTTATGCCAGATGAAAAAGAAATAAACCTCATCTCTTCTTGTCATCATCTTGTGTTCCTGGTGGTTACAGAGGGAATGGGAGGGCTTGCAGGTAGAAGAGAAGGAAGAGAAAAGTTACAGAGCCAAACTTCTGTGCTCTCCTTGTTATGTGTGATACAAAACCAGTTAGCCAACTGTCTTAGGTAATATTTTTTATATATCAAGCTATAACAAATACTTACTTTAAAGAAGTTGATGAACTAAACAGTTATCAGGTTTCTCAGCATGATGGTTCTTAGCAAGGTCTTGCCAGTCATGCAGCTGCTATTCTACAGGAGGAAAAACTCTGAGGATTTGATCATGAGTGTACAGGGAGATCTTGCCAGTAATGTTTTTGAGTTTAGGGGAATTCTGTATGAGAGTTTTGATTAGACCTGATGTATCTCATAACCTTGTTTCCAGCCTGCCTGTTGTACATGAAAATTGGTCTCTGGTGTTTATATCTTCTCGTTACCAGAGAAATGGTTTGCAGTGTGCTGTTCTGTGGCTGTGATTCTATCCGTTATTAGACACATCTGTGCAGGACTTTTGGACTTGAAGTAAGATTTGTCCTGCCTTTATTTTAAAGTTGCCTTTCGTTAGATCAAGATGGATGACTGTTAAGAGCTCCCTCATAGTCTGTTCTACTCAGACTGCCAGATCAAAGTCTGTATTTTTCTGTCTCTGAGTTTTCCCCTCAAAATCCTAGGCTCTGTAGGCCTTCACCCAGTGAAGGAGGTATGTGGATAAAGAGGGTTTGTTCCTTGAATCCCTATCACTGGTTTTCTCTTCTCTTCTCTTCTCTTCTCTTCTCTTCTTTTCTTTTCTCTTCTCTTCTCTTCTCTTCTCTTCTCTTCTCTTCTCTTCTCTTCTCTTCTTTTCTCTTCTCTTTCTCTTTCTCTTTCTCTTTCTCTTTCTCTTTCTCTTTCTCTTTCTCTTTCTCTTTCTCTTTCTCTTTCTCTTTTCTCTCTCTTCCCATACCCCCTTCATTAATGCTGTGCCTCTCTGCTGATAATTTGTCCATTGGTGCTTTTCCACTGAGGAATCCCGAAGGCCACACCAGAGCTGAAGGATGAGCACAAAGTGGCAGGTGAATTGCAGCAGGGGTGCCCTGGGAGGGGCAAGGCTGAGAGCTGCAGTGGGAGAGGCTGAGCCTCCAGGTCTCCTTTGCTTCTTCACTCCCTTCCAAACCTCACCACTACTGTAAAGGGCTGGGATGGGACCTGGAAGCTGCGGAGCTCTTTAAACTGCCAGCATTGTTCCTCCTCTTGCAGCCCATAGTGGTAGCTAGCATTTTCCCTGGTGAAACTGCTCTGTGGTTTGCCAGGTAAAATGGGGGCAGCCAGCTGGGAATGATCACAAATGTTGAGGAGAGGAGGGAGCAGAGCCACAGTTGCAGTTTGGAGCATAATGTAGCTGTGATTCTCTGCTGAAGTGTAGAGCTGGCTGTCAGCATGGTCCAAGTTGGCAGCTCTGTGGTGTTCTTGGTCTTTTTGTCTGTGATGGTGCTTGCTACTGTGCCTCATTTGCTGTTTACAAATGCTGCTGTAGTACCTTGCTATTGGTTGCCACCCGTGCTTGAAGCATGTGTACATGGGAACAGGCTGCCTGTTATGATGGGCAGTGGGAGCTCGAGGCTGGATGCTCCACAGAGAAGTCAGAGAATGGCAGAACCCTGTAGGATAGGTCAGGGAAGAAGCTGGAATGTGGAGGGACTAGTGACAGCCTTTCACCTGGAAGCATCCGAGAGCTGAGTAGGAGGGCTCTGCCTGAAACTGGAGAAAGCCTCTTCTAGGGATATACAGCACCAGGGAAGGGGAGGCAAAAGTTCTCTGTATAATTTAATCACTCATAGTGGATGATTTTTCACTGTAGCTTGTCATTTTGTTAGCAGCAAACATACATCTTTGGGATCTTTAGTCAGCAATATTTTTGGTAATAAAAGAAATTAACTAGAGGACTGAGTAAAAATAAAATAACATTTCACTTATAAAAATAAATACGTGCTTGAAAACTATTAAGCATACTTAGAAAAAAATAAAATAAGGAAAATCCAGCTCCTAGGAGCAAGGAAATACTAAAAATAAACACATTTAGGACTGAAAGCTGCCATAGTGCAGGAACTGAGGAACAGTTGAGAATTAGGTCAGAGAGAGCAAATTAGGCAAATATGTTGAATCATTTAGACCTGTTTTTGTTTTTTTTTATTCTCAAGAAGGCAGTCAGCATATATAACTTTCTGATTTTGCTAGGGAGAGCAAGAAATGCTGCGAAACTAAAGGATAGGATTTCAGAAAATTAAGGCTATTTTATCACTTGGTGACAGCTGAGGAAAGCACACATTCAGAGCAGCTTCAGACATTGCTCTGCATGAGGGTTTCAGTGTTAGCAAGATTAATTTCAGCATAACTGAACTTTCCACCAGTCAGGTTAGTGCTGGCCTGGAACTGTGCCATCAGAAAGCAGGTATACTGCAGGTGAGACATCTCCTTTCGTCTGGAAACAAGACCAAAATAAAGGACCTCAGTACCTAGAGCAGGATTTTGATAGCATTCGGGAGTGGCTTATTTTAAAACCATGATCCGTTTCTCTCAGCTGCTGCCTAAACCACCTCAGCCCCACTGTTTGAGCTGCCAGTTTGCCCAGAGACCCAGCACTCCTGAGCTGCCCCAACCACCAGCCATGCAGGACCTTCCTTGCCTCAGGATCCCAGCCAGAGCCCGGATCGGGTGTGCTGGGCAAGGTGCAAGAGTGTGACAAGCAAAGGATCTCGGCTTCAAATGCAGCGTTTAATTAGGCAAGGTGACATGTTCCCTACTTCATTATCAGTGTCAGATATGTAACCACCCTTAATTCTGACAGCGTTTTTTAAAAAAATTCTGTTAACATAAGCTATAGACAGACATCATCTTGTAAATGTTTTGGACAAAGTGGAGCATCCTGTAGACTCTACAGAAGGGGAAGTAAGACTGCAAGTCACAAAATAAATTGCCACATCAGTGATGTAAACACCCGTGGTTGCATTGCATTTGTGTCCTTTTTTGTTCTTACTGAGTTTTTTATGCTTCCTTGCAATCTGCTCTGTTTTTCTAAAATTTTTAGCAGCATTTGATTTCTGCTCATGTGAATAGATCCATGTGTTTGCCAAAGCCTGCTGTCATTCTTCATACCACTCACTGTTGGGTGGTTGCACCAAGCCCATTTATTTTCTTGGCCCTGGCTTCTGCTTTTCACTTAACTTTGACTTCAGACTTGAACTCTGCATATCTCATTTTAGAAATAAAAATAGAATAGTTTTAGGTTTCTGATATGCATAAAAGCCACAGTAGGTTTCCTTGCCAAAATCGTTTGCATCTAAGAAGTACTGAGTGGTTTTCTCAGTCTGTTTGATACTAGAACAGGTAAACACCATCCTTTTCTCAGTTTACTAACAGCAAACCAGTCATAATCTTGATACCTTGATCTGTTTTTTTTTTGTTAACTGTGAGACCAGTAATCCAACCCATTCACTACTTCTTTGGAAAGAAAGAGGAAAAAAAGCATGGAGTATGTGTTCTCTTCTCCACCCCTCTCTTTAAAACAAAACAACAAAAAGTTTTGTGAGGTCTTAGCATGATGACAAAGGCAATTCTTCTAATTTCCATAATTCTTCTAATTTCCTCTTTTTTTTGGAATTATGGAACATAGAGTGGAGGAGACACCTTGGGAAGTGTAAGGACTGGAGAGCCACAGAGGACTCGAGGAAGGGCTGCAGGCAGCTTTGGTTGCTGTTTTTGAGAAGATGCAGCCACTCCCACTCTGCTGTCCCCACTCCAGTACGTGTGGGACACCTGTTCAGAGCTGAGGTACAGCAGCAAGCAGCAGGTTACCCACAGCTGCAGGGGATGCACACTGGAGCAAACAAAGTGCTATAAAGACAAAAGTGCTCTGTAGTACTGAGAGCTCAGGCAAAAGAGTTTAAGGATGTGTTTTAAAAGGCTACTCATCTTTCCACCTAAACCAAACATGGATTGTTTTAATAGGCCTCTTCTGAAAATGTTCTTTAAACAAAAAGTATTCAACCAAAGAAAACTCTCCATAACCGAGCTGTAGCAATTACTGCCTCTTTTGTTTCTTTCCTATTCAGCAGTTTTTGGTTCTGTTCCTGGGCATTCACAACATTTAAGATGACAGATATGAAAGCTGTGGGCTCTATTATGTTTAACTTGAGGTGTGACAGCGAGATGAATCTGCAGAGGGCAGTTCAGATCCTACTTGAGCCGAATTTTCCTTCAGTGGTTCCATGCCATAGACCTTCAAATATAGAGGAAGTCAGGTGAACGTAATGTAGACTCTACAAATACATCTGAGTAAAAATAAATCAGTATCAAGTTCTTGATTTTATACTATAGTAAACCATTACAAAACAAGGAAATAATCAAGGTAAACTTTATATGAGAAACAATCCAAACTCATTACAGGTGCTGGTTAGACAACTGGAGTTTTACTTGTAGCAACTCTTTGTAAGAAAGACAAAATTTCTGCATGATTAGCAGGACTGATCTGTCTCCAGCTGCTAGAGGACACTTGAGTTTGGGTCGTGAGAGGCAAGATGTTCCTGTTGCTGGGTGTGTTTGGATTTCTTTTCCATAAGCCAAAATAGGTGTTTCCTTAGTTTCTGTTGCTGTTTGTGGGATAACTTCAAGACCCTACAAAGTGATTTTGCCCTTAGCAGCACATATCTCGCTTAGTTTGGGCACAGATGTCATGTGAGAGCTTACTGAAAAACAGAAAGAAACCCAAACCAAAACCAACAAACCTCAAATGTTTTGGTTTTTTTTAATGATATCCCCCGAAGTATTGTCATGTTTGTTCCAGTGATGTGAAGGTATGTGTGAATCACACTGTTTGTGAAGGGAAGCAGGTTGTATCCACTTAACTACTCAGTGGTCCCCACATAACGGGTGTTTTAAACCAGAGGATTAAGGCCAGTCGTGCTTTACCAGTTTTGTAAGACTGACTACGTAGAGGGGACAAATGCCACTGTCCCCTCGTGTGTGGTGCTGCAGAGCTCATCAAGGTGGTGCTGCCTTCAGCTGCTCTCAGTGAGGCTGAGGAAGGAGATGGGGCTGTAAGGACAAAAATAAAAATTATTGCAACAAGCATTGCAGTGGTGGGTTCTGAAAAAGGGCTGTAGTAGAGGGGTATTTTAGTTTCATTCTTCTGCAGGATTGTAAGCCTTTAGGGAAAACAAAAAAAAAAGTTAATGTAATATCCTCCATTCTTCCTTCATTACCTTTGGCTATTACCACTCTTCCTCCTTCCCAGGAAGCCCTTATCCCAGCTCCCCCCTCCCAGCAGCCAAATAAGTGTATTTTTCCGATGTAGTGGCCGAGAGATCGGCCAACTTTAACCACAGCTTTGCTGTTACTGTGGTCATTTGTAGTGCAAAGCCAATCCCAAGCATTCTGCTGCTGAAAATTAATTTTCTATTAACTTAGCTGCAAATTCTTGTGATAGGGGAGAAGCGAGGGGGATCTTTCTGTGCGATGGAGCTGGAGGTGGTACTGCCATAGTGCCACAATTTTTCAACCACCAGTTGCACCCAGGACATGTGATACATTTGTATTCTTTTGGAATCCAGTAAATATCCTTTCTGAAGAAACCCCAGGCATGAACACAGACAAACATTGCATGAAATAAAAATGGTTTCCTGTACTTTTGTGAAATGTTGGTGCTGTTGGGTAGTACTTTACACATTTCTGGTCTGTTTTTCCTTTTCTTGCTACTATGTACCCTGCTGTTGTGGTTTCAGGTGCAAGACAGCTTGATTATCTTTTTTTTAATGGAGTATCTGGTAATTAACTTCATTTCTGCTTTTTAGTTCAGTTATGGGTAAACAGCATAAAGTAATGGAAAAGCTGCATTACTGATATGTGAAGCAAGTTAAGGCATTTTTAATGTAAAAATTCATATTAGAATACACTCAATCCCAAAATAATAACTTAAAATGTAACAAAGGAAATGTGTTAGGACCATTCCCTTTAAAGAAAAATGCACTTTCAGCTTTGTGGCTTGGTTTGTTCACTGTTCTAGCAGAGGAAAAGCAGCAGCTCCTGTTCTCATGCTGAGCACTGTGCAGTTGGTGACAGCCCAGCACAGCAGTGGAAATACAGCAGTGGAGATGAGATCGTCCTGGTCTTCTGCTGCCCTTACCAGTTAATGTCTCCCCATCTCACATGGAGAACAGCTTCATGCTGGCAGCTATTTCTGCAGGGGACAGCTAATGAAGGCATTGGGAAATTCTGTAGAAAAATACTGTTCTTTGCAGTCTTTCAGCTGGAAACCCATTCCAGTAGTGCTCTGTGCAACACCAGAGCACCTCTTCTCCCCTCCACTCACCTGTCGGGTCACCCTACGAAAATATTTTACTGTAGTTCTTTAAGCTTAAAATCCAGTTGTCTGTTCAGATTTGTTGTTTCATTATGGAGTGTGTCAGATAATCCCTCTTGCTTTAACAAGAAAAACAAAGAAAAAAGGTATTTTAAACTAGTCCAAAGGTATGGTCATGTATTACTGTAATAAGGATCATGGGTTTAAGTGTACTCCATTTTGGTTTCCACCATGAACATCTAATTCCTGTAACAATGTTGTATGTTTATTTAAAGTATATATATATAAAAATTA
>VYZT01042068.1:0-18643 GCA_013400735.1 Pomatostomus ruficeps | reverse complement strand
GGGAATGATTTAAGAGTTATAAAAAACCCCCAAGCACCGCTCTATCGCTGTTCTATCCCAGCCTGCACAGCGCCCAGAGCAGCTGTGACACCTTCTGGGACAACACATCTCTGCTGGGCTCTGCTGGGAGGGTGACATGCCAATGCTTCTGGATGATTCTGGCCACAGGGACGATCACACCACTCAGGGTGCCTGTGGGGGAGTCAGTCCCACAGCCTCAAAATTGCTTTGCTTCTGGAGAAGGTTTTGGCAGACCAGGCATCAACACTGTCAAGGGAGAAGGCACCTGGAGATGAGGAAGAGCACCCACCTTGCCTTGCCAAAGGGCTCCCTGTGAGGGCAGACAGGGCAGGCTCAGCTGGGGACAGCCCTGCGTGGCCCCAAGGAGGGGCCGAGCCCCCGGCTCAGCCCCACGGTCTCACCCTAATTGCTCTGTGCAGCTGCCGAGCGCTTTATCGGCACCGTGAGATTTCCCCGGCGCCTCGCTGCTGCGCGTAACGAGATTAGCCACGGCCCCCCGACAAGGGAGGAATAATAATTGCCTTTGTTTTGTTTTCTGTAAGCCACAATGACTCTGCTGATCCGAGCGATTAATTCTGCTCCGCCGCGATAAACGGGTCGATGGCCGTGTCACCCGGCTCCCCCATCCTTTCCTTCTCCTCCTGCCGAGGCAGGAACGCTGCGTGCCGGCGGGAGCGCTTCCCAGCACCCATCCCTGGCCTGCTCTGGCAGCCAGGCTCCGCAGGGATTAACCCAGCCTTGGGTACGATGCTATTTTGGGGAGCTGGCAGAGTGCTGCACATCGCCTGTCTAGCGCCTGGTCCAGCCCGGCACCACAGAGCCTCTCATGGAGGCTGGGAAACTTCACGGCTGAGGATGCTCGGGAGGCTCCACACCCGCCCCAGAGAGAGAGGGAACACAGTCCAGGCCCAGCTTCTGCATTTCGTCTGGAGAAAGACACCCTGTCTTCTATGGCAACACTGCCCAAAGAGCTCGGCACCACCTCTGTTGGAATGGGATGATTTTTAAGGTTCTTTCCACCCCAATCCTGTGAGTCTGTGAAGAGTTGCCCAACCCCTGTTTCTCCTGGCTCAGCCTCAGGCCTGCGAGTCTACAAAAAGCAGGGCCCTGTTCCCCTGTGCAGCACTGCCAGAGTCTGGGCATCACCCTGGCAAAGCCCCACTGATCTGCAGCCCCCAGCCCTCTCTGGGGAGCCCAGAGGCTGCTCCTGGTGCGGCAGGTGAGCACAGCCTCCAGCCACACCGCAGGAACGCGAGCGCTGGCATGAGTCAGTAATTGCAGAGCTCATTTTTAGATAGCGCTGCAAATGCGCCTATTAACATCCGCTCCCTTCTCCTCCGAGTGATTTACCTGGTTCATTTTATTCAGTGAATTAAACACAAAAATAACGGTGGTCTACAGCGATCCCGCTATCGACCTGCTGGAAATGGGCAGCATCCATCACTCCCCCGCACAGCGGAGGTGTCTGCCCTCGGAGGAACGCGGGCAGGGCAGCGGCTGTAGAGGGGCTGCTCGGCTCCACGGGCGCCCATCTGCCTCCCCAGCAGCCAGGCGTCAGCCCCGAGTGATTGTTTGAGGAATGAGACATTTTATTGTCCAATTCCTGACATCTCTCACAGCATGCCTGAGACATTAATGTTCTTCTAAATCATTGCTGAGTATAATATTTTGCCACTGATACCACACATAATCTTCACGTTTGATATTCCCCTGTTATCTAATGGCACTTTGCGGAATTACAGTGACACTAATGCTCACCACCCTTACTGAAGGGAAAAATCAAATTAAAGATGAAGTATCATCGAGTTAGTTGGGGGCTCCGAGGTGGCAGGGAGTCAATTGAGCTTTCCCCACAAAAACAAGAAGGTAGAGATATTTTTGTCAGTTTTTTAATCCCCTTACTCGTACTTACTGTAGTTTGTTTGTGGTTTATTTTTCCCTTGCTGGTTTTCCTATAGTTGATTTGCTTCAGTAGAAGTGTGACATGAACAAAGCACCACAGCTTTTTGGAGGCAAAATAGGGGAAATTTCCCAAAGAGGTGAAGACATAGATGGCAAGGACAGACCACCAGCACTATCCACACAATTTGGGAAGGAAAAATCCCAGCAGGCACCATGGGTCTTGTTCCACAGAGACCCCACTCTGCCCCGCTGGGTTTGCACCTGCAGTATCAAGGGCACCTCTGCACTTTATCCCTTTAAACCGAGCCCACCCATCCTGCACTTCCATAGGGGCTGGCGTTATGAAGCTGGAGACATGCTGGCATCCCTAAGCCCTGCTGCCACATTTATAGGGCCTGGAAACCTCTCTTCCATGCACCATTACTTTGTTGAGACCATCCTCAAGAAACTCATAGCAAAACGCAACGAGAAAGAATAATTCATTATCTGGCTTCTCACTCCTTGACAGTCAAACTTTCCTCTTATTACAGATGGAAAACACTTTTTCCTCATGAATGGCCTGAGGCTCTACAAATTTGATTAAACACGGAACTACTGCTGAAGGTTTCGTGCTTATCGAGAGCTGTTGCATCGTCTCGTTCAGCCGAGAGCCAGCGCCGAGCATGTGCTTCCCCAGCTCTACCAGAGGGCACAGGGTGGGCAGAGCCTGCAGCTGGAACCATGTGCCAGTGCCCAGGCACAGATGGAGCTCCAGTGAGGAAAAGCAGCTTCACCCTGTGCAACCAGAGCCCGCACTCCCCACTCTAAGAGCCGCACAACCTTCGAAAACCAGCGATCCACCTCCCTCCTCCTCCCTGTGTCCATCCTCCTAGCCTCTTGACACTGCAGCACATCTTGCCTCTCACTCAGAGCATCTGGAGAGGAGGTGGAGCACTTGCTGGTGCTTCTCGTTATTTTTTCAGCAGAAAAGGTCACCCTGAATCTGGTGGAGTCAGTGGCAACCTCTCAAGTACCCAGCTTGTGGTTTTATTCTTCCTGCTTCCCTCCCTTCCACAGCACCCACAGCAAGGCTGATCCCTCATTACATGGAGAGCAGCTTTATCGCTGCTGATTGCATTAACCTAATAACACCTGCACAAAGCAATCACAAAAGAGACTGGAAGGTTTTGTGTTTGTTTGGGTTTTTAAACAAAGACCCTGTCCATGAAGTATTGATTAAATTAGAGGGTTAGATTAAGCAGTGATTGAATCAAGTGCCAGGGCTTGCGAGAGAGTTTATATGCAGAACGTTGATGCTGAAGGCCTTGAGGGAATGGGAAGGATTTGGGAGCCCAGTGTGGATGAGAGGAGGACGGGATGCTCTTCAGTGGAGAGCAGGACAGCCGAGGCAGAGGACACATCCCTCACTGCATCTGGTTTCCTCCTTACATCTACACACAACTCAATCACCCCTCCCTTGCATTTCCAAGCTTCACCCTCCTGGGAAAAAGGAACCCTGTGGGCTTTCCTTGATTCCAGCAGCTGGCAAGGATTAGGGTTAGGCACGTTCCTGCAGGGGATGCTCAGCAGCTCTCTGCAGCACCCGGCTCCCAGCTGGGCACGACTGCAACACACGGCACGTGCGGCTCACGAACTCTGTAATTGCCAGGGTGCAGGAACTCCTGTGCACCTTCCATAAGTGCCATTAGAAGCTGTTAAAGTGCTTTGTCAGCCACGACCCTGAGAAACTGCTGCTTCTGTTCTTATCTGTCCTTGAGAAAATTCTGATCCCACATCAGAGATTGAAGTTGCATCATCTGGGTGTGCAGTGAACTGTTTGTTGTGGTTATCAGCTTCTGCTTTTCACTGGCAGGGTCAGCCCTACTTCGATAAGATTGTCACCAGAAGACAAAAAAAAAAAAAAAAATGAGCATCTTTTCAGCTGATACAAGTTGGCAGATTCCAATTGAAGTCAATGGATTGATTTTACCTTCCATTATCCAAGCATCTCACTGGAAACTGTAGCATTCAGACGAAGAAATTCTTTAAGAATTTATCATTTCTGATATAGCAAAAAATCAAGGGAGGTTTTGAGCTTTATGATGAATTTAATATTGACACCTCTGTGCTTTACAGGAGGCTGCAAATGCAGCAGCAGAGGCTCTCCTGCACTTTCCACCCTGCCCGAGGCTCACGCACAGCTCTCCTGTGATAGCGCTCCTGGAAGGGGAGGATTTAGAAAATCCCTTGGGCTAACCAGCAGCTTTGCCATTAATCCCAAGAGACCCAGGAAAACATGTAATGTAACATTAGCACTTGTAATTCTGCAAAAACAAGCACTGACCCGACCTTGGCTGGAAGGACAAGGCAGCTCCTGCCCACGGCACTGCCCGGGAAGTTGCAGCACCAGCCCTGGCCACCTTCTCCTGCTCCAGCCAGAGATCCTGGTGCTCCTGCCACCCCTGCCACCCAGCCAGGCCAGGCACAGTAGGGAGGCAGAGCCCCAGGCTGCCCATGGAGCTGTTCCACACCTGGGAGTGCATCCCTGCATCCTCCAGGCACATCTGCCCACCCATCCCAGGAAATCCCGGCTGCCTGATCCCCCAGGCTCCCACAGTCCAAACAGGGCAGATAGGTGGGCTCAGGTAAATCAGGTAAATCAGGGCAGTCTGGCAAAGAACTGCTTCCTAAAGGAGAGGAGCAGCGAGCGAGCTCAGGGCTGGTCAAGTCTGGATGCTGCTGTTGGAGAGTAAATGTATCTGACAGGCAGCAGGCGGTGCCAGCCAAGGCTGGAGCGCCCGGGATTCCCCATCCAACAAATTAAAGTCAGCAAAAGGCCAGAGGCTGACATGGCACTGCCTGGGGCCAGCGCTGCCCCGCAGGCGATGGAGATGAGGGAACCCTCTCCGTGCCGTGCTCCTGGCACAGAGAGCTGCCGAGCCCCACGGTGCTGCTCACCCCTAGGGCAGCGCCCAGAGCTGGGTCCTGCAGGTGAATCCCGCCCAGCTGCAGCCCCTGCTCACCCCTCGCCCTGCCTGGGCACAAAAGCACAGTGCTCCATCCCAGTGGTGATCCGTGCCTTGCTCCTGCCCCCCGTGCACAGCTGGATTTCCTCCAGAAAGACACAAGAAGGGACAGACAGGGACTGTCCAAAGCCGGATCTTCCTCGCAGCCCCTCTCCCTGGTGCTGAGGTCCGGCAGCACCTGCCAAGCACCGGCGGCACCGTTCCTGCAGCACCAGTGAGCGAAGGATCTAGTGAAGGTCTGGGGACCACGCAGAGCTCCGCTGCCACCTCCAGCCATTGAGGCCTACATCTGCCATTAGGAACCTGCTTTCCTTGCCAGTGCAGTAACTGATAAGTTGCCTGGAGCAAAGAATCTGCTCCCTGTGTTGGTGAGGATGGCAGGTGAAATATTCAGGGACAAGGAGCCAAGAGCTTTCTTCAGAAATGGTCCTCTTGGGCCAGGCTGGAGACAGCTGGTGACATGGAAAAACCTGTGTTACATCCCTCTTTCTGTGGCTCATTAAAGGACCTCTTCCAGCCTGGCACTGACACCAGCACTGCATTCCCATTTTAACACAGATGCCAGTTTGTAATCTTGCTGCCTGGCCTGGAACCACACTCCTCTTCTTCGTGATTTGAAAGAAGAATAATGTTTTATACCAACTTCCCATTTTTGTTTCAAGGGTATTAAGAAATGAAACATTAATGGAATGTAGAAAATGAGTCGAGCGTTCAGCTACTATTTACCAAATTGTTCTTGTTCATCCCTGGGAAAGGAGGGAAAAAATAGGAAAAAGAATAAAACTGTGCCTAGAAACATCCCATTTCTCCAATGCATGCATGGCTGACAGCCACTAAGCACAAATGAATAAATATTTTATGTGCTTTAATTTCCTCATCTACGAGCTGATGTTCTGAGCCTTTCTTTGCTTTATTTTGCTACTTCATAAATGTTAAAAACGTTTATCCTCTTATTCTTTCCAACAAAAGTAAGACTTTTTCCAGTCTCTGCTCCTGTTCCAGTTGCTTTCATCTCTTTATTAGCATAGCAAAATAGCACATCACCTGCAGGTTTCTCCCTCCAGGAATTTCTCCTTTCTATTTTTTCCCACCTTCCTTCCTTCCTTCAGTCGCCTTATCATCACCTGCTCTCCCATCTCTATTATTCAGGAACCACGGTGTTTGCAGGGTTTTTTTTTGTCCCAGCTGCTCATTGAACTCTACGGTCTATTGAGATGCAACTTGGATTTTTTTCTTGTGTTTATTTCATTTCCCCTTTTTATTATTATTATCTCCTCTTCCTTACTCTGCCATCCCACATTGTTCTCCTCCCTGTTCCCCAGTTCCCTGCGTGCCGTAGCCAGGGATGCTGGGATGTCTCAAGGCTGCCATCCTCTTTCCCTTGGTATTTTCCATCTTGCTTTTATCCTTCTTTCAAAAACCCCTCAGTTTCCCGAAAATTCCCACTTCCATATTCCTTAAGAGCCCAAAGCTGCCACTCTCACCAGTGTCTGGTTGGGGTCTGGACCAAATCCTGCTCCCCTGGAAGGGAGCTGCCATCCAAACCCTCCCATCTATCCTTCTGGAAAGTCTTTGAGCTGCCCCAGAAGCCTCAAAGAGCTGCCAGGCAGCTCTGTGATGATGCAGTGATGAAGCAAAAATACCTCCCTGCAATTAAAAGCTTAATCCTTCTGAAATGGAGCAGCCACAGGAAAAGGGGCAGGCAGGTGAGGATGGATGTCACTGCGCAGGAAAGCGATAATGGAGAACAGAGAAAGGTGAGCAAGAACAAAGATTTATCACAGGCAGAGTTCAATAGGAAGGTTTTAAGGTGAGGTAAGATAAGTGGAAGTGTCTCCTGGAATGGATAATTGTCAGGAATTCGGAGAATTACCAGTGCTGGCTGTGTGCTGGAGCGCCAGGGCTGCATTAGCCTTTCCCGGTGATTTGCTAAATTTATTCTTCTGTGATTCCTAACAAAATTCAAAGCTCATCAGCACCCGGTGGGTTATTTCCATTTATCTGCTTTAGAAGTGGTTTTAAAAAACCTCAGATACTTTTAATTAGCTTTAAATTCCTCTGTTCTTTCCCTCAACCTGTGATTACTGTTTAACCCAACTCTCTCTATTGTGTTTCCTCCCTCCTCGGGGCAAAGAAATTCCGGTTTCCTTCAAACCAGCCACTGCCGCTGAATCCCTGCAGTTGTGAGTTTGGTTCTGGGAAGAGCCTTTGCTTTGTCTGTCACGACCAAAGCGGAGCTCACGATGTGAGATCTCCTCGGCTCCTCCCCAGCGCGGAGCCTCCTCCCACAGCAGCCGGGGAGGCTATTTCGGGAGACCCTTCCCCGCTTTCCGGGTGGCTGAAGCTCTCATCGGGATGAGCAGCAGCGCTTTGGCAGCACTCAGAGCTGCCTGCTGCGAGCTAACCCGGTGCACTGCAATCTGCAGAGGTGTCACCAGAGGCAGGGCTGCTCCTGCCGCCGGAGCAGTGCCCGATGTGCGGGGCTGCTCCTGCTCACCGAGCCGCGGCGGGACCCTCAGCGCTCCCCGCCACCTCGGGCTCCAGCCCGCTCGTTCACACGGATGACTCACTGGAAGCGAACCCACTCATTTTGACAGGATCTGGAATTTCAGGCCCCTCTGAGACCTCAGCCTCGATCCCCAGCCCTAAAGTGGGTAGTTTCTGGCACGCTGCAGAGGCACAGGAAGTCACAGCACATCCCTCGGGATGTTCAGCAGCCCACCTGCCTCCCCACACATCCAAACTCCTATCCATGCCTGGCATGCGTGCCTGAGCTGAAAAACCATCACGGTCTGCATGGGATTGAGATCAAAGCTGCCCAGCGGTGCCGATTACTGACTATTTTTAATTCCAGGAGTGGTGTGTGCCTGTGTGCCAACCTGCGAGCGCTGTCAGTTTGCAGGGAAGTCAAATCCGATTAGCACGAAAAATATGCAGGGAGGGTAACATGGTGTGAACTGACATAACACGTGTTGGTTAAGGTGCTATCCTGGGCTTGTCTGTTTTCTGGATGTTATAAATCCCACAGCAGCAAAGAGAGACGCACATCTGAGGGTGATTATTTGCCATAAGCCCTTCAGCTCGAAACACAATTACCAGGAGAGTCCTAGATAGGAAATTTCCCTACAAACGAATGTGATTTCACAGGTGGGGTTTGCCTCTTCTCCCTCCTGTGGGAGCAGTTAAAACCGTGCCAGCTCCACCGAGGGTCAGACAGGGAGATCTCCTGCACACCCACACCGGGGTCACGTCCCTCTCCATCCCCAAGGAGCTGCAGTGACACCGGGTGCTGCCACCCACAGTGCCAGTCCGGGAGCAGGACATGGCCACACAGGGGTGGGATAGGCAGAGGTGAGGGCAAAGGGTTCACCCCGGTGTTTAAAAGCCACGGAAGAGAGACAGGGAAGAGGCACGGAGCCAGCAGCGGCTGCCAGGAGACCCAGCACGGAGCCTCAGCAGGCTGCGCAGGATCTGCCTACCGAGGCACCTCGGAGCCCTGCGGCCCCACCGCTCACAGAGCCAGGCCAATTAATGATCCCAATCAATAATCCTGACCCAGAAATTTCAGACAGGAGCTACAATCAGAGCAAGGTCTCCCCAGAGGCAGCCTCGCAGGCAGGATCTCACAGCATGCGTGGGGCGAGGCTCACTCTCAGCCAATTTTCCTGGGTCCTCCCCTGGACTGCGGGCTGCAGCATCAGCAGTTTAAAGAGCTCTCCCAGCTCCTCTGGGGTAACTCACATCACTGACATGTTTGATAATCGCCGGTAATTGCCCTGCATTGCACTGGGCAGCTGGACGTGGCACATGCACTCTGAGCCGCCCTAAACTGGAACGCGCAGCCGGTTCTCCGGGATAAACTTTTAAATACTGATGGTAACTGGAGGAGACGAGCGGTGCTGGGCTCAGCACAGCGGGGAGCAGCACCCTCCCCCTCCGAAGGGCCTCGGGTGCTGCTGTCAAAGCATTAACAGCGACAACAGCGCAATTTGCGACCCCAGAACAAATGATACCTGCTAATGCAGAGGCACCTCACTTCCCCTCTGAGTAATTACCTTCCTGATGCTTGGGAAAGGCTGCGGATGACATGTTTATCCAGGAGGGCAAACAGCCCGGCTCCTCCTCTGCACACAGCCCGGGTCCCAGCGTGCTGACAGAGCAGAGCCAGAGCCAGAGCCAGAGCCAGAGCCACAGCCAGAGCCACAGCCAGAACCAGAGCCACAGCCACAGCTGCAGCCACAGCCCGGGACAGCTCCAGAGCTTGTCAGAGACAGAACCGAGCTCTCACCTGGGGGGATTTAAAGTCTGAGGGTCGCTCACCAAAAGGGAAAGCCTGGTGCCATCAGGTGTGTTTCACTACACCCCCAGAATCTGATGTGGACTCAGACACAGTTACTGAACCCAGGATGAGCCACTTGGGGAGAACAGACGCGCTGGGAAATGGCAGATGCACTTTGTGTTGGAGGGTTTAAGGGTGAATACGATAAAATCCATCTTTCAGTGTGGAAAAATAGTGGCAAAATGTAAAAAAAAGAGAGATCTGTTGAAAAATGATCAGCTAAGGAAACTGCTGCAGGGAAAGGGAAGGGGGCAGGTGGCTGAGGCCAGGGTGAGGGCCGGGGACGAGCCGTGCTGTGGTTTTGAGAGACCTCCTTGGCAGCTGCGTGAGGGCATTTCTGTCCACCGAATCTGTGCTCTGCTTTGAAAATTTAAAATCTTTTCAACATGAGAGAAGCACTCCCTCCTTAGCGAAGGCTTTTATTGACCCAGCAGATCCAAAGCAGAACGCGTTATAATATCAGAAGTAGTTTCATCCTCACGGTCAGTCCCTGGCAGGGCTGGGACTCTGCCCATGTCCTGCACAGCTCCTGGGATCTGCTGCTTCCTCGGAGATGCTCCACACCCCACACACGTGGGGGACCAGGGCTGAGGGCGGGCAGTCTAGGAGGAGCAGCCAGGAGAGAAGGGGTTAAGTGTCTTCCTCCTTGTGACCACACCTGGGAGGAATTTGTTCCTTCTGAAAGGTTGAGGACAGGGTGGGAGATCTTCAAAGTTTCTCCACAAGCCACTGAAGCTGAATTTTAATGGGGAAGAAAACAAAAATATGAAAGTGAACAGAACAAACAAGAATAAATTATTTATGAGGATGAAAGTGAAGAAAGGGAAGTTAACGGAAACAAAGGGAACCACGCATTTCCCACAGCTGAGGTAGCATGATCAAAGCTCTCGCAAAACCAAAGTCGATCGCTCGCGCCCGCCGCGGCGATAACACAGAGGCTTTGATAGTGCTCTGTGAGCGGCACGGCACAGCCGGGCGCCCCAGCCTGGCACCGTGTGCTCCCTCGGAGCCTGGAGGGCTCCTCTGGCACATGCACCCACCCAGGGGACACATGTCACCTCCAGGGAACGGACCCGGAGTTGATGAAGGGACCTTAAATCTCATCTTGTTCCAACCCCCCTGCCAGGTTGCTCCAAGCCCAGTCCAGCCTAGGACTGAAGAGGGCTGTGCCTCTCTATCACTTCACTGCTCAAATAATCTCCCTCTTTTGGGTAAATGAAAGACAAACTATGGTGTGCCCAGGCAAACAGCTTCTCCTTAAATATTTCAGAGCCGTTAACCTCCCTCCACACTCATCGTCATCTACCAGGTAATTGAAATGGCTTTGCCTAAGCAGAATTTTTCGGAGATCAATTATTTACTTCCAGCAGAAGGGTCTGGTTTCAGGCTTGTTTACGATGCAGCTGTTGCTACCGCTGGTTCCTCAGCCTTGTTTATCCCTAAGCAGATAAAAGCTGGCTGATTGGAGATAAAGTTCTTGATTTTCCCAAAGTGCCTGATGGATCTTGTTGGCCACACTTGGAAATTGGGATGCAATGCCTTCATTACGCTGTTGTCTTCCCTCAATTGCTGTTCTGCAAATAAGCAACAGGACGGTGGAATAAGCGAGCGGTGGAAGAACTGGCGTCTAGACAGGAAAATCCACTTTGATGTCTCATCCCGAAGAGCAGCAGCCATGGATACATGAGGACATGCCCCTCTTCCCTGGGGAAGCCCCGTGTTTCCAGCTGGGAATCTCCCTGCCCTGGAGTTGCCTCTGTTTTTGCTGCCCCAAAGGCAAATGGGGAATGTGGAAAATCTGCCTGGGAGGGAGGGTGAAATGCGAACAGATCTTTCAGTCCTTCCCTGAATAATGTAATTACCAAGCCAGGCTGGCATGGGGAGCGTGAATGTGCATTGACACCAGGGAACAGCGCAGGGTTTGGGGAACGGGGCTGGAGGCGCGGGAGAAGGGGTGGCTGCTCCAGTCCTCGGCTTGCTGTGCTGCAAACAAGCCATATTTGACCATATAAATGGTCTTTTTCAAAGCGGAGAATTAAGGTAATAACAGTTCTCCAGGAAGGAAAAGGAATTCAATTTCAAAGCCAAATTAAACAAAGCTTCCAATTAGAGCAGATAATGTTTGCAGTGAGCTGAATGGCCTTTCTTCCAGCTCAGCCTGAGTTTAATTTTTCTAATCGGCTCTATTTTGCACCTCGGTTACTTCAAGGTGGCCAATTTCTTAGGAATTGGCAGATATTGACTGAGGATGCTGGGCTCAGAATTGGGGTTTTTTTTCTCCAGAGCCGAAGTCTTTGATCGCTCGCACACCACTGACACCCAGCTGGGCTTCCAACACCAGCCCCCGGCTGGGATCCCAACTCCAATCTCCAGCTGGGATCCCAATGCTGGCACCCAGCTGGGCTTCCAGCACCAACCTCCAGCTGGGCTTCCAACACCAGCCCCCGACTGGGATCTCAACACCAGACCCAGGCTGGGATCCCAATACCGACACCCAGCTGGGATCCCAATACCAGCATGGCCCCGATCCCTGTGGCACAGCCCTGGTCCCTGTGGCACAACCCCAATCCCTGTGGCACAGCCCCAATCCCCATGGCACAGCACAGAAGCTCCTTGCAGCTGGCAGCTTGTCTGCGTGCTGTGGGTCCCAGGGCTGCAGCTGCCCACACTCTGCCAGTCCAACATGTACAAGGCCCAGATTTGTGTTATTACAAGTGACCCAAAGAGCTTATGGGGCTCATGTGGATGAAAATATTGATTTTGTGCTTTCAGGAAAAAGCCCAATTAAGAAGATCTAATGAAAATGCGACCCTTTATCTCCCCCTTTGTCTTATCTATCAGGAGCCAATATTCCACTGTTTCAATGAAGGAGAAATCTGACCATTTTTCCTCTATTTCCCTCTTGCTGCTTGTGGCAAGAAAGACTTGCTGAGGGTGAAGGAATTCACCCCAAGGACACCTGACCTGCTGACTGCTGTACTGGACTCTGGGGGAGTCTCTGCCTGGGAAACACAGGTGGGATGGGCAAAAGCAGCCCCAGTACCACAGGGCAGCCTCAGTTACCCCACAACCTTTCCCCCCTTTTACATGAGCCAAAGTGTAACAGGAAAGAGTCGTCAGCCTCGTCCGCTGATCCCTGACTTGTTCTCTCATTGATTTCTCTCTGGACTACACAACAGAGATGCCACTACCCAGTAAAGAAGGGCTCTCCCGAGAGCTCATCTGCGCTCCTGACGTGACACGAATAGAGCTTCCCGCTCTGGCCGTGCTGTCACGGGAGCAGGGCAGAGCAGACAACATGATTGCCTTAATACGTGTCTTTAAGCAACTCCGCTCGCTGGGGAATTGCGTGGGGCTGACAGCAGGAAGGATGATCAGCTGCACTGGCTCCCCCACTCCTGCCAGTGGGAACCTGTGCCAGGAACCTCATCCCAAACCCAAACATCTTGCAGGGCTCCTGTTCCTCGGCTTCCAAATTTCGCTGTATTAAACCAGCACTGGAGGGGCCATCCCAGACTCACTTGGTGTGAAGCTCTGCCCACCACAGCTTCTCTGAGGAGCAGTTTGCGGGGGTTGCTGCATCCCAGGCTCTTCTCCCTGCTTCTGCTGCTTTGGGAAAGACCTGATGGAGCAATGCCAGAAGGAGTTCGGGCTCCAGGGCCGCCTTCCTGCCCCTTGATTAGGAGGAGGAGGGCTTTAAGCTGCAGTCCCAGCACACGTTCTCAGCCCTCGGACTGCACCACTTAAACCTTCCAGGGCCAATCTCTTCACTGGTTAATTATGTTGGAGGATTACACTTATTAAAACTTCCCACTTTGGCAGCTCATCTGAGATGAAATCCTCCGGCTTTGCAAAAATAATTCGCATCGGATCTGCTGCCTCATATTCCGAGCTCGCTTGTTAACAGCGAGCTGGGCTGGTGCCAGCAGCCGTCAGCCCGGACTCTCTGGGAAATGGATGATTTCCTGAGAATAAGCTGGTTTAATTTCTCCTAAATTGCTAAAGCACACACACTCTGGGATTTTCAGGCCACCTTCAGCGGAGGCAAGGGAAGGTTTGTTTTTCAGATCTGCCTCCAGTGGGAGGGCTGTCAGCAGGAGCTGTGTGAGGTGTTGCACTGTCCTGTCCTGCTGCCCACTCCGGGGCATCTCCCCAGCCCACCAGGCAGGAGCCCTCCCAGCAGGGTGGTCGCAGTGCGTGTGGCATTGCCCTCTCCTGGGAGGAAACAGAACTCCCTGCAGGAATTATCCACAAGCAAAGAGTGACAATAAGTGCCGGGAATAGCCCAGCTCCCGGCGACACGGGCTCCCTCCCTTTTCCCTCCTGGTCAGGTGGCCACGACTGGCACATGGATTGACTTCTGCCTGTGGATTCTGCCAGCCACGGAGCAGTGGTAATGTGGATCCCAACAGGAGCAGGACCTGAGTGGCCCCGGCTCCTCATGCAGCTCACAAGCCGCACTCTGTGCTCGCCCCCAGGTCAGAGTCCCGGAGGGATTTGGCTGGGATGCCAGCAGGGAGCCAGGCTCCAGGCTGCAGCTGCCGGACCACCTGCCCACCTTCCACATCCCTGCTCTTTTTTCCTTTGCCAGATCTTTTGCCATTCCAGCGCTGGCTCTGGTTCTTTTGGAGCGCGGGTTTGCAGGGATGAAACAGCTGAGCAGCTGCACGGCGCATCCCAGCAAAGCACTCTCCCCCAGGCTTCCCAGAGGCAGAGCTCTGTGAGCCCCGTGCCAGGCATCTGCCTGCTCCACATCACCCGCCGGGACGGTGCAGGAGCGGTGCCGGGAGAGGCACCGGCACCTGGAGCAGCAGCTGCCGATGCCTCCAGACGAGGCATCCCATGGACAGGAGGATCTGCTCGGCTTTGCTTCCAAAGGATGGCACAGAGCTGGCGGCGAGGAGCTCCTCCTGCCGCACACGGGGTGAGGGCGGACATCGAAGGGCTCAGCCCCGGGTTTGCGCTGAGCTCTCTCCCTCCTGGGTGAGTTTCCCGGCACGTTCAGAGCCGCTGCCTAAACCTGCTGTTGTACCAGCGAATCCACCCTCGCACGGCTTCTCCGCCAGGAAAAGTGATTTGCAATTAGTTCAAACGCAGGTTTATCTCCTGCCCGCACAAAGGGGGCTCGTGCAGGGCTTTGAAATAAATATTGGAGAGAATAACCAGAGGCTGATAGAATAGAGCCGTCTACTCCGTATTTTACCTCTTTCAGGAGAAGAGTGTGAAATATGTTTATAGTCCCACTCCCAGCCGTCCCTAGGAGCGGCTCCATCGGGCAAATGGAACTGATGAGCAGCGGGGATAAATCACACTTCCCCACCGCAGTCAATAAAGCTCCATCTCGGGCTGCCTAAAGCCTAACGGGGGATGGAGCCCGGCTTAAATCCAATCTGGATCCGGCGGCTGGGAGAGCTGAAGAGATGTGAGCTGTATTGATTCTCAGTTTTTGCACTGGAAATACTGGGAACCTCAAAAAGACAAATGTCTGTTGGAAGCAGATTTGGAAAGTGGAGGCCTGGAAACAATAAATATGCCTCATAAAAAAGGTTAAATGTGTTACTCATATCTGTGTAAGGCAAACCAGGTTAGAGCCCACTCGGAGGGGATGGCTGGCAGAGCAGAGCACGGTTGGAATATGGAAATTCCTGCTAAGAGGCGGTGATGGATAGACCTGAAAGTGAAATGGAAGAAATTGGTGAAATATGGAGCCTGTTTCACAAAGTCCTCAGGAGCAGTTTAGCTCCCAGGTGTGAAAGTTTTCAGAATGCAGCCAAGCCAAGGCCTGGGCTGGAATGGGATGGGAAAAAGCAGCCCCAGTACCCAGGAGCGTGGGATGAGATGAGAGATGAGAGATGAGAGATGAGAGATGAGATGAGATGAGATGAGACGAGACGAGATGAGATGAGATAAGATGAGATAAGATGACACAAGATGATGAGATGTGACATATGAAATGCTCTGCATGTGCTGGAGCAGGGGCAAGAACAAAATTTGGTGGCCTGGTGGCCTTGGGGTCAAGGTGTGACTTGCTGTGGCAGTACAGGCAGCGCTCTCTGCCTCTCACATGTCACTGCCAGGAGAGGAAGCTGTCTGGATGCCCTGAGGTCTCTCCTGTGCTCCATCATCCTCTCCTCCTCTGAAATGCTAATGGCATTAACATATTTATCATTAACAAATCTTTTAAGTCCCAGAACTGGATCAAACTGCTGAGTCGTAACACCTCATTTATAATTTTTGTCCCCGAGGATGTCTTTGGATAATAAATACACTCTCTGTTCCTAAGTGTACATGGCACTTCAGGAGCCTGGTGCAGGCTCTCAGGAGCACAGCGATGGCTTTGGCGAGTGGGGGAAGCTCGGAGCGCCCCGAGGCTGTGGAGCAGCAGAGCCCAGTGCTACGGTGAGGGGAGGCTCCAGGCTGTGATGGGTGAGTGACACGCTGGGGCCGAATTAGGAAAATGTAGGAATGAATTCAGCACAGTCATCCCTGACATTTTCGTGGTATGAGGGGTTTGGGATTTCCCCCTGTTTGGGGTTTGCAGAGCAGCTGAAGGCTTCTCCCAGGGCTCGAGGAGGTCAGGCAGCAGCAGTGATGTTCTTGGCATCACTGGGGTGGCTGGTGTGGCCTCTGGGATGGGGTTACTTCCATCACCCACCTCTTGGGAGGAGAGTTCCCTCCTACCACAGCCTGTCACAGCGGGAATGCTGCTGGAAATCACCTCCTGCTGCTCCTCTCAGGATGCAGCCAGGCCACAGGGCTACAGATGGGTTCCAGCTCTCGGGAAGGGTTATCAGGATGATGATCATTGCTCAGAATTACTGAGACAATGAGGAATAAACACCGGATCTATTTATAGAAATCACAGGGAAATCTCGCCCGAGCAAAAACCCCCTTAATTGCGAATCTGCACAGATGTTTCCTTTGAATTTGAAAAGTGATTAATAAATAAATGAGGGTAATGCTTGTTTTGGCTGAAATAGAGTAATAAATTAAGTCTGCAGAGCTTCGTCACCAAAACATCCCCAGTGCTGGGTGAGGGATCTGACCTGGGACAAATGAGAGGGAGACAATTAAGACCAGGCTCAAGCCAGGAATAAATCAGGGCCACAAGTGCCACTGTGGGTGTGCGGGGGTGCCTTGGGCCCCAGGGCACAGGCAGGACACGTCACCTGGATCCTGGCACCCCGTGGCATCACTCTGCCTCTGGCTTCCACACCTCCCCTGCACTCCCCTCCCTTGATCCCCTCTCTCCAACCCCCTGGCAAAGCCAATGTGTTTACTGTGCGGCTCGTGTTGACTTTTTTTAATTCATGCATAATTCAGACTATACCTATAATTCCTGGGTAAACACAGACCTAACTTTTCTGTTGACTATTCCTTGACCCACTTACTGTACAAACACGCCTTGGAATGGAGCAGCACTGGAAAGGAGAGACCTTCAGAGGCAGCAAGAGCTCCCAGGGGGCCGGGAGAGCGTGGCCGTGCAGTGCCAGAGCTGTGTCACAGCCGTGCTGCGTTGGTGCCCTGATTCTGCCCACGGTGCCACTCTGTCCCTGTCAAAACCAAGGCATTCCCAGTGCTGAGGGAATGACCAACCCATTTAGCAACTTGCTAAAGTGCTGTCAAATCCCTCCAGGTTTCCACTGAAATCGGAGCTTTTGTATTAATTTGTATTGTGATGAAAGCTTGTACCAGCACCGTATCATAAACACAAACAGGGCAATCTTATAAAAATTTCATCTTTATCTATTTTGGGGAGAAATAGCCGTGTCTGCCTAATTGAAGCATCTGTCATTCTGACATTAAATAGTGCATCCACGGCTCTTTTATTATATTTCCTTGCATTTTCCATACACTGTTAAATTGAAATAACACCGGTGGCTCGGAGATAAAGGGAGATAATAGGTATTTTATAATGAGCAAAAAGGAGGATTCATCTTCAGTCAAAGCCCAGAATTGCTTTAGATTTTTTATTTCTTTTTGGTGTTGTTATTTTTGTTTGGTGATGTTATTTTGCCATCCTAAAAGGGGGAATCTGCCTCTCAGCTTTTCCAGTGCAAGGAGGAGCTTTTATCCACATGGGAAGGGATACGAATGTCAGGCAGCTTCTCATCAGCATCTGCGGTGACACCGTTTCAACTGTGCCACTCCTTGTTTTGGCAAGCTGGGGTTTAAAACAGAGATTTTGTGCACAAATTAAGTTTAGTGAGTCCCACTCCTGTCAAGGAGGAGCTGGGGAAAATCAATTCAGCCTCGGCTTTGCACGGAATAAGCAAAAGTGGATCCAAAGATCCACACTCCGCCTGCTCTGCTCTCTGCACCAGCACTTGTCACCTCCCTGCTGGGACAGGACCAGCTGGGGCTGCCCCAGGGACAGGGACACCCGGGCCAGACCTCCCCAGCTGCAGCTTCCCCCTGACACAAACCAGCCCCAGAAAATCGAACCGTGCGGCGCTTTCCCCATGTGGATTCTGTAATTAAATCCCGTGAAAATGAAGCAATTACCAAAAAAAAGGCACCGTGTGAGTACAGATAATTATCAGCGTGGAGGCTCCCCAGGTATCTGGCACAGAGGCTGCAGCAGCCGCTCACCCTGCCTGGTCCCCACGCACAGAGATGCTCCTGCTGCCAGGGAGGGGTGGCCTGGCCCGGTCACCCCGCTGGCTTTGGGTGTCTCCCACTTCCAGAGCTCCCCGTGGATCCCCGTGGCTCCAGCTGGACTCACCAGTGGGCACGGGGAGCCGTGGAGAAGGAAAAAGCGCCTGGGGAGCTGAAGGAGTAGCCACTGCTCACAGTAAAAGCACAGATATCTAATTGAGATTTCCTTGAAACCCACTGGAAATAATTAAAATTGACTTCTAATACTTTACAAACTAATTAGGAGTATTGGACTGGATAACTACATTGAAGTATAAGTGGCATTTAATTGGGATAAACTGAATCATAATTGGAAATAAATGCAGCCCAAAACAATAAACAGCTTGGTAGGAGAGGTTATGGGCAGCTTGTTTCAGAGCAGGGAGGGTGGTGTTGGCTGAGGCTGTCCAAGGCACTGGGATATCTCTCGTGGAATCACAGGATCTCCTGAGACGGAAGGGAGCACAAAGATCAGCAAAGTTTAACCCCTGTCACTGCACAGGAACCCCAACAATCCCACCCTGGGCATTCCTGAGAATGTTGTCCAAATGCTCCTGGAGCTCCTGGGGCCGTGCCCATTCCCTGGGGAGCCTGGGCAGGCCCCAGCACTCTCTGGAGGAAAACCCTTTCCCCAAAATCCAACCCAAACCTGCTCTGGCACAGTTCCAGCTGTACCCTGGGTCCTGTCCCTGTCACAGGGAGCAGAGGCTGGAGCTGCAGACCCTGATGAGTTCTGACC